>JAFBJS010007652.1:73076-148909 GCA_016785265.1 Paraplagusia blochii | reverse complement strand
CAGGATCAGGAATGAGGTGATTAGAGGGACAACACAGACAGGGAGGTTTGGAGACAAAGCTAGAGAAGACAGATTGAGATGGTTTGGACATGTTCAGAAGAGGGACAGTGGATACATTGGTAGAAGAATGATCCAAGAGATGGAGCTACCAGGTAGGAGACAAAGAGGAGATTGATGGATGCAGTGAAGGAGGACATTGAGGTGGTTGGAGTTGGAGTTGAGGACACAGAGGACAGGGTGAGATGGAAATACATGCGCCCTTTTGTAGTTGCTTAGAGACGAATATGTCTTACAACTGGGGATGTAGCTCAGTGGAATAGCGCTTGCTTTTTATGTATGAGGTCCCGCGTTCAATCCCTGGCATTTCCATCTGGTTCTATTCTTTATTCCACAATTTCCCGATGTATACTTCCAAAGTTCTATCTTTCTATCTCAAATGTATATATGTATTATTATTATTATTATGTAAGAATGGTGAAAAATGAAATATCTTCAAAATACCTTAAAATGCAAAACAATAGCCCAAAACATGTTGGCAAAAATTATAATTTGTGTTAAAACATTGAAAAAGAAAATAATTTCTGAACATGTCAAGATATAACCACTGGTTTCCTTTTGCCGCCAGGTAGAACCATAACTCACTACATTGCTTATAAAATCACTGCAGGGGGCGCTCCTACATATCTTAAAAGGCAAGACGAATCATCTTGCCCTTCCTTCTCCTTACGTGAGGAGATCATGGCCGTTAGAGTAGCGTCCTCCACATGGGTGGTGCTAGCATCTTTTAGGGCCCTAAGCAAGATTGCTGGGCCCCTTACCCTATTGCTTCACCCAGCAAAAGAAACAGCACCCCTAGTGGCAGGGGCCTCAAGCTACTGCCTGGCTTCTATGTCCTCAATTGGCGAGCTTGTTTGACTTCAAGAAGCTCTTGGAAAATCTTACCAACAAACTAATACCTTCTATTCACCTTTCTTTTTCTTCCTACTGTTACTTTTTCCTCAAATTGTATAAAAAAAATTGGATAAAAGCATCTGTCAAATATACTGTAACCTCAACTGAAAATTGACAGAAATGTTTCGTAAAAGAAATTGTCGGCCATCTTGTTTTTACCTGCCAACCATTTGCAGGATTTTTGCAGAGAAAGGATTTGATTGGATCCACAGTGAGTTTTCAGAACAGCTAATGACGGTCGGACCATTCTGTCGACACCAGACTCTGTTGTGTTATTCGCGGTTTTATATGGTGAAAGACTTATTTGCCCTGTTGATTTAACCACACAGCGCCCCCTCTTTACCTTTCTGGGTGATGCTGAAAACTCTGAGTAATATCCTGGAGGCAGCAGGAGCGCACGGCTCTGTATCGCAGACTCACATTTTTCAATTACAGGGTCATGTTTTCACCTCCCAGAGCTGAGGTGAAAAAGGAAAACGAAGGCGAGAAGAACGAGCATTTCTGAGCTACTGGGTTTTTAAAGGATCTGAGTTGAATTATGACCTTTTCTCCTGTTAGGAAAAAGAAATTATATATAAATATACATATACATTTATATATTTTTGCAGGGTATCAGACATATTGTGACAGATATGTTACATAAAGATTGTTGTCCATATATACATATATATATATATAAATATATATTTATATGTGTGTGTGTGTGTGTGTGTATACATATATTGGACAGGACTCCACCCAAGACCTCCACCCAATATATTATATATATATATATATAAATAAATATATATTTATACACAGATAGATACTTTCACAGAGTATCAGGCATATGTTGGCAAGTTATGTAAATATGATTGTCCATATATATATGTATTTGTTGGATTTCAGTTTATATGTATTTATATATAAACTATATACTTTACAGGGTATCGGGTATGTTTGCAGCTATTATAGGTTATGTAATTATTGTTGTCTATATATATGCATATATATTTATGTTGAACAAGACCTCTTTTATTGTATATGTATAAAAATATATTCTTTTTGCATGGTATCACATGTATTTGGGCAGATATTATACATTTTGTAAATATTCTTGTTTATATCATATATATACATATATACTGTATATATATTTATATATGTGTATATTTTGGATCGAAATCCATCAAAGACCTCTTTTACATAAATATGTATATACTTTATATCTATACATTTATACAAATACTTTCACAAGGTATTGGACATATATATTAAGTAAGTTACATATATATTGCTGTCCATACATACATATATATTTGATTTTTATATAACACATATGAATAATAAAGCTCCTCGAACCCGGTAACTAGACCAAGTTACTCCTGCCAGGCCCTGCATCGTCCTCTGTACTGCCACCTAGTGCGTGTACGTTTCCCTCAGTGATTGTTTCAGCTCAGAGTTATTTGAAGACTTACAAAACTCAATTAAAAATACATTTTCACTGACAGATTTAGCAGCAGGTAATCTCTGCGGCGAATAATTGCTTGTAATTTTCAGACATTTTCTCGTTACTGATACAGTCGTCACATTTTTATGAGGCGTCCATAAAATAATGAACTGGTCTAATTAGGATGTGAGTGAAGCGGCGGCGGCGGCGGCAGAAGAAAAGGCCGAGGTGGAATCCATTCCTGAGGACTTTTCATTTGGGTTTTTACAAATTACTTGGCTTTTAAAGGTCGGGCGGGAAAGACTTCGTAGATCAAACTCCTCGCCCTTTTTTTTTCTTTTTACGATAGCTAATTCATACAATTCCTGCAAAACGACTAAAATAAAAGGTTCTTACGGGGACATTAATATGGCACAGTGATAGCTGTGGTCTGATAGGAGCATCGTCAGATGAACGGCGAAGGACTCGTGACCGGAGTCCAACCAAGACCTGTTTTCTTTCAGTCCTCAGAGCCGTTCAGGTTGGTTGAAAATCAGTTATTTTGGAGATGCAGGGCTTTGAAAACATTCCCAGTCCCAGTCTTGATGATCTCTGGTTGCTCTGGGTCCTGGGTACATGTTGATGTTGCTCTCAGCCCCGTGTTTTCTGTACGCATACCACGGCCTGATCAAATCATCCCAGAAATCTGAGCGTGAACTCGGGGTATTATTCTTGTCGTGCACTTGTAGCAGTTGAGTTGTTTTAGCCAACACTATCTCTCTGTTCTCATGATTTCACCTCAGGGCTCGGAGGACCAGACCCTGGGTGTCTGTCCCCGGGTCTCTGCTTCTATCAGCTGGAGAGGAGAGTCTGGACCAGAGAGGCAGGCGTGCTGTGTGGGAAGCTCTCTCCCCGCAGCTGCAGCCAAATAAATATGTAGTCGACTGCGTCACTCATCGCTGGCTGAGCAGTCGGACCCTGTAGGCATTTGGATGTCTGGTCACTCGCTTTCTCATCGTGCTGTAAAAACCCACCCCCCTAAATATGTCCAGACGAGTGATAGGCTCCTTCAACACTCACCACATACGTCCAGGCTGGTGTTAGTGGGGCGATGAGAACCATCTGGTGGTGAACTCTGTCTCCGACCACCTACGTGTTCACTGTGCCCACGGCTGTGCCATAGTTACAGTTGTTGGGGACGGAGTGGACACCGGGTCGGAACAGGGGAAACTGGTCCAAACTGTGTCCAGTTGGACCAAGGTCAAAGACAGTGTTGGGCAAGTTACTTTAAAAAAGTAACTTATTACTTTACTTGTTACTGCTCTGAAAAGTAACTAGTTATGTTACTAGTTACTAAATTATAAAAGTAACTAATTACAAGTTACTTTACATTACTTTGAATAAGAAAAACACATTTAGAAAATGTTGTGTTTTCTATCATAACAAAGTGGTACAATAAGAACCTAATTGATGTTTAGACATTTTGACAGGCATCTTTATCATAACCTCAACTTGCCGACGTCTTGCTTGTGGGTGTGTGCTGCTGTACCGTGTCGCGCGCGTGTGTGAGACTGTTTATTTCCCTATAAGGCAAGAAGACCCACCCAGGTCTCTTTCTGATTGGCTTAGCCTGAAATGTTAACCTATATCAACCAATCATCGCTCCTCTTCAACGCATGGGCTCAGTTAGTGCGGACGGCCGTCTTTGGACCACAGATAGCAACGAGTAACGAGCCCCTTTACACCACGGTAACAATAACGGCGTTACTGAAACGGAAAGGTAACTCGTTACATTATTAGTTACAGAGAAAAGTAGCTCTGTTACGCGTTAGTCCCAACACCGTTCGAAGACAAACCCAAAGTAGGGTTACACTTCTCTGCAGCTGCTAATGACATACAGCTTGGCGTGACTGACTAACCGCATGTGTTCTCAATGGGGATTGGACGTTCATTAGCTGCAGGTGTTTTCAATGAAAATGATGGAAAGTCACTTTTCTCTGAAAGGTAAAGGCGAAGTAAAGTTACAGAGACTTTCCTCAGTGCTGGAGTCGGTCGTACACTTTGAGAGTCTTTGTCCAATCGTGGCGTCTTCTGCTGCTCATAACTGTACAAGTGAAATACAGGGGTGAACAGCTCACAGCTCACGACTCGTATGCTCACACCGTGACCCTTGAGTCGCACAATTCAGCCAAAAATTAGGCCTCAATGCTGCTCGTCGCACGAAAAACGTGTAAAAAAATCGTAGGGTGTAATATAAACCGTATTGCTGAAAAATCTCTTTAAAGTCCATGGAAAACTCTTCAGAATGCTGGAAAATTGATTCAGTTTGAATTCAATAAGTTAAATTTCCCAAGGAGACACGTAAAATAAAATGAACCGTCTCCATGTATAATTGACAGATGGATCTTTGTAACGATGGCATTCAGCGCAGTCACAACATTTACTGACGATTATGAGTCAGTGACATTTGAAGATTCTCCTGTCAATCAGAACCCCGTTAATTCATCGTCCACGTATTCTCCCTCTCTGTCTTTTCACGGAACAGACAGACGTAATAAATGCCCTGTCGTAAAAAACATCAGAGAGCGAAACTAAAAAGGTATTTCTGAAAAAAATGAAACAAAATTGAGAAAAATTTGAAGCACGGTGGAACAGACTTGGTGTCTAGTTGGTGCCCAACCTTCTTTGTGCCATGGACTGGTTGAAAGTCTTGTACTATTTTCACGGGACGGTTGTCAAGATGTGGCAGATTTTAATAGAAATCTAATTTCCGATGTTCAGAAATATTTTCCTACCTATAAATTCTTCCTACCCGAATTAACTGTGCATGGGCACAACAATTTTCTCAAGTGCACACAGCCTATAATTTTCTCCTACCAGACCAGTATAAAAAGTTAGAATCTTGTATCAATGACTCAGCGTCATTTTGAGTTTATTGTTGTTGTCTTCACTGAGAAAATATTTCCTAATCAAATATAGTTGCATTATTGATGATGGAATCCAACCCATTCTATTGGTCAGTTCTTTTCTTGATATGGGTATGGATCAAGTGGAAATAATAGACAGATGGGACCAGTATCGGTCCCCGGCCCAGTGGTTGGGCACCACTGATATATAGATTAAAGTGAGATATCAAGACCAGATTCAATTAAAATAACAGAAATTACCCGATGAATGCTTAGTCTGTCGTCCAACAACAAGTTTTTTTGGACAAAAACACAAAATTACTTAAATAAATAACTCGTAATTGGCCAAAAACATGTCTGAGCGTAAAAAAAAACATTGTAAAAAATAGCCGATAAACATTAAAGCTTTTGTTAAAAATAATCCTATCAAAAATATGTGTTGGGTTGGACAAATCAGTGTGACTTTTCAAAAAAACATTTGGACTTTGCTGCTAAAAACATCGTAACGTTAGACAAACGTGTGTGAAATCCAGAATAAACATTTTGTTCTTTGTCAAAAACAAGTGTCAAATAATTCCAGATATTTGTCTAAAAGAACCCCTCACTGTTGTCTCTCTTCCTGCCATATTTACTGACGGTCCTGCTGAGTAAGAACGTCAGCCCTGATCTCTCACGTCACTCGCCATGAGTTTCATTTCATAGAGACACAAAAAAATTCCCTAAAACCTTTGCTCAAAGCCAGGTCTGACACACAGAGCAGTTTGGATTTGACAACATCGCCGGCTCAGACAATAACCTTTCACTGATTCATCGTGTCGTGAGCAGTCAGGTCTCGTAGAGACGGCGTCCAAAACCGTATAATGTCTCTCAAAGGTTTTACAGTGCCGAGAAAATGTCAGGTGAAATAAAACGCAGGTCATGTCAGTGAACGCATCGCCGTTGTTTGGTCTCGGGGTTGGAGCAAGAAAAACGCAGACCCACGAGTGAGAAACTCACAAAATAACATCAAGTCCTACGTAAAACGGCGCCTCCTACAGAGCTTTGTGAAACACTAATCGACTAAAACATTACGATGCAGCGCAGGACCCGCCCGTTGATTTCATGCTTAATTAGCGTCACCCTTGGAGAAGGTGACGGTCTCACTGCGGTCATCACGGCGTAAAAAAAATGAGGGGAATTAATTGAAGTCACGCTTTGACGACTGAGTACTTGAGCTTCAACCTTCAGGTCTGTGTTGGCCATAAATGAACATAAAAGTACTTTTATGGCCCAGGGCAGGGTTGGTGAACTCACGCACTCAGTGGGACAAAATTAAAAAGTGGGTTCAAGTCCTGGCCAAACTAAAATATTTACTATAAAACGCCTGTAGATAATGTTTTTTCTGCTCTACCAATCTGTAACACGGGGATAGCCCCTAAAAATATATATTCTGTGACAGTGTGTAGTACGACACCAATACTACAAATCCTGTCAGTATACGTGGCTACAAACAACTGCAAAGCTTAACGAACAATGTGCGATTTTGCAACGATTTTCAGTTGTGTGACTTTTGGTGATCGGGCTTGATTTTTGGGTGAGTTATGCGACTCACGGTCGATCCTGTGAATCAATTTGGACATTTTTCCATTCTTCCACCAGGGGCAGTATTGAGTTCACAATTTATTTCTGTGGCATAGCCGGTTAGAAAGGTGTTCCTACTTGGACCAAAGCTAGAGAAGACAGATTGAGATGATTTGGACATGTTCAGAGGAGGGACAGTGGATACATTGGTAGAAGAATGATCCTAGAGATGGAGCTACCAGGTAGGAGACAAAGAGGAAGTTGTTGGATGCAGTGAAGGAGGACATGGAGGTAGTTGGAGTTGAGGACACAGAGGACAGGGTGAGATGGAAAATGCTGACTTGCTCTGGAGTGGTGAGCTGTGAACCGATTGGAAAATATCCCACCTTGTACTGTGCCTGGTAAATACACATTTGATTTGATCACACGGGCCAAATGTTATTACTCTGTGGACCAGAATTGGTCCCTGGGCCTGAGTTTAAACCCTGTAGCATGTGGAAGATTTATAGAGGATGCAACCTGGATTTAAAAAAAATGAAGCTCCTGCTCAGGGAGTTCACACCGTGTTCTTTACTTGGCAGGTGTTGGTTTGTAGTTTGGATGTTGAATCCACAGATTTAGACGCCGGTGTTTTTCTTTTTGCTGTAACGACCTGTGTTGCAGCAGCTGCCGCAGCCACTGAAAACATTAAAATAGTCTTCACTGCTCACCGGGGACAAATTACGCTGTGGCGTCTGCTGCCTTTATTGGATAATGTCTCTACACTTGTTGCAAAGACAGAAACTGGATCCTGGGACATGGAGGTTGTCAGCAGGACATTACAGCACACACTATGCTTTGTGTTGCTTAGAAACAAGCATCATTAAGGTGGAGAGAAACACCCCCTGCGTTTGGTTCCAGATGCTGCTCAACTCTCAGGGAGCTGCGTGTTACGGCCCTAGAATTGTCCCGTGGAGGTCGCTTCAGGTTCATGGGAAAAAAGCCAAAGACGGAGCCCGAGGAAATCGCCAACTTCCCTCCAAGGAGGCATTCAGCATCATAATTATTGACCTGGCACTCCATACTCTAACCTTGTGTTCCTCAGTGAGTCTGCTCCACTGAACCTCTGACAGAGCAGCACAGACTTGTTTATGAACCAAATCAAAAAAGATTATGAAGTGAGAAGCCTGAGTTTTCAGCCTCCATAAAGTTTTTTGGCCATTAAAACAACTAGAGCGAGTCGTAAAGTTTTGAGATGTGCTGTTTCTCCCTGTTCTTAGATTTGGACAATTTTCCATTTTGCCACCAGGGGCAGTGTTGATTTCACAATGAATTTCTGTGGTATTGCCAGTTAGCAAAAGTGTCCCTCCTTGGAAAAAGGTCCAAACAGAGGACAAGCAGATAGTACGTGGACGAAGAATTCTCCGCTCTCCTCTCTACACCATCTATATCTTCCAGAGATATTATCGGACAACCGTTATCAATTCCGCAGGTATTAGCAAAGATATGTTAAATGTTTAAGGACGTTCTTGGTTTTTCTTTCGATAATGAAAATCTGATCCTGCAATTCCTATATTTCAATAAAATGATTTGTGGACCAAAAATAATTTGGGGGAAAAACAGCCACACATGAAAGTAAAAGACACTAGATGGCAGCATTGTGGCTTATTTTATTGGTTAGATGGTTGATATCGGAATCGGAAGAGTTGGGACAATATTGGCATATCAACTATTGTCAAAAAGTTAAAATATCCCTGCTATTTTCTTATTATTGTTTATTAGTTAGGTGAACAAGACTGGGAAACCACAGGGGGCAGTGTTCTCCATGGTTTGATAGTTGTTGATCACGCAGACCAGATGCAAAATGTTCCTACTTGGAACAAGGTCCAAACAGAGGACCAGTAGATAGTATGTGGACAAAGAATTCTTCTGTCTCTTCTCTCCACCATTTATATTTTCCAGAGATATTATCGGACAACCGTTATCAATTCCGCAGATATTAGCAAAAGTATGTTATATCAGTAAGAACATTCTTGGTTTTTCTTTCGATTATGAAAATCTGATCCTGCAATGCAATCAATCCTGCAAATATTTCCCTAAAATGATAAGAGCACAAAAAATAATTTGCGGGAAAAACAGCCGTACATGAAAGTAAAAGACACTAGATGGCAGCATTGTAGCTTATTTTATTGGTACGATGGTTGAATTGGCATATCAAATATTGACCAAATGTTAATATAAGTTATTTCTGCTATTTTCTTATCGTTTATTAGTTGGGCGAACGAGGCGGGGAAACCACAGGGGGCAGTGTTGTCCATAGTTTGTTAGTTGTACTCAGTTCCATATACTTGGATACACATCCATTATTAAAACAAATGAACCATGTCATGAAAACAGAAAATTTTGCCCGGTAACTCAGAGGTGCTGATGTAAACATTTTTTTTAACTCCAGTGGATACAGGGAAAAATATACTACGTTGGTTGGTTTCATTAATAATTTCAGGACCTTTCTGGGCAGGAAGTCATTTCTCAGTAATGAAAACTATGACACGGCAGAAAAACAAGGTTCAGCGCGGAGGAAACGCTGATCCTGTCCTGTGTGCCCGGGAGGCAGGTACAGGAAGATTCAGTCAGGGACAGGGCTTGACAACATAGGAAGCAGAGCCCAGATGGCTCATGGTCGCATCCTTGATTTTGCTCCCCTCCACTGACGGGAAGTTGGAGCGCTCAACTCCTCCACCAGTGGAGAGGACAGAAAAGTCAAAGTCCTTTAGTCGTAACAATGAAATCAAAAGGCAGGCGGTGCGTCGCCCAGGGTCGGAATGGCCTTGTGTGGAGATGACAGAGGATGTGGGAGAAAGAGAGAGCGGGAGAGACGGGGGAGACAGAGCGACGGTACATTATAACCAGAGGCTGTTGAAGTTTACATTCAGAGAGGCAGGTCTGCTACGTGCCCTTCAGGACCTTCAGTCCCAGACCGGACATCCATCATCTTTCTATTTCAGACTTTTGCCGAGTGTCAACCTTGGCCTTTCCCCACCTCAATCTCCACCTCCACCTCCACCTCCACCGTCCCCACTTTGACTTTAATGTTGGAGGAAAATGAAGTTCATTTCCACTCGGTACATTTTCCTTCTCCTTCAGAGCTGAGGGAACATCTCATCTGTACGTATGAAAATATTCTTTAGGCCTTTCACATAACCACGCAGCCTCATAACGTTGTATTTGTGAATGACTCCCATTCTGCGTCTCCTCCTGCTCCAAAACACCCGGCAGCTTTATTTGTTTACCCAGAGTTCCTGGTTTTCCTGTTGCTGTCACACACGCAGCCGCTCCGGCAGGAAACCAGGAAACACTAGGGGCAACGTCTTCTTCGCTGTCCACGAAAATAGGAAGGAGATGTGTCAACAAGATAAAGAAAACAGGATATTTGCTGGCAATAAAAAAATTATTGCGCTTCTTTCCACATAAAGCATGAATGAGCTCCTCCTCACCAGAGCAGCGCGCGTCTCCCGTACGGTCGATGCCGCTGCGCTCTTCCCAGCATTCCTTTGTATGTGTCTGCCTCTCAGTGGAGCTTTGCATTTTTTAAAGGACTTATGGCAGAGGCTTCTTCCCCAGTGTGTGTCCTCCATCGCAGGAAGGGAAGTTAAGCTTTAATATCCACGTTACAAAGCCGGATGTGTGAGGCAGCTTAGCCTCCTTTGCTTATCCACCACATTATGCAGAGATGCAGGCGAAATTGAAGAGCATGGAAAAGATCTACAGGCAGTGGTTTCATGTCTTATTTTAGCTGCAGCCGGAAGACAAAGTCCTAATGTCTCTATCTCCATGTTCTCTCACATGGAGATAGAGACAACCTGCTGCTGATCCACAAGTGAAATAATCATTTTCACTGATTAGATTGTGATTTTTTGGGGGTGAATTTGTCTTGTAAAGAAAAATTGGGGCACTGGTGGCCTAGTGGTTAAGGAACCGCACTGGGGTCTGGAGGGTTCCAGGTTCGAATCTAACTTCTAAGTTGCCACTCAGGTCCACTAGGCATGGCACCGTCCCCACCCTCTGCTCCCTGGGTGCTGAAAGTTGCCCACTGTGTCAAATAACAATTTTCATGTAATAAAAAAGCTAAAAAATACAATATCAGATAAACAAAACAATAAATGAAAACTTTATTTACATTATATTAAATAACAAAATGTATTAATAAATCAAAATACATAAATATATTAATTATTTTATAATTAAAATGTAAATATATATATAAAATATAAAAAATATAATATATAATATATATATATATAAAAATATAAAAATAAGTAAAACAATAAAATAATTATATTATTTCAATAAATACAGGAATGTTCTTTTTTTCTTTTTTATATCTTTTATCTATTATTTTCTATAATATCTGCTTATTGTGTTTACATTTATTCTACTTAATCCTTTATTTTCTTTTAAAATCTTCATATTTCTTAATTCCAATTTAACTTTTATCATTTCTACTTTTCTAATTCCACTTTATTTCATTTTTTATCTGCAATAATTCAACGTACTGTTGTGCCAAAACTGTTTCCCATGTGGATCGATAAAGTCTAAATAATTATAGCAACAGTAATAAAAAAAATAAAACTCATCTTCCTGTCATTTTATATTATGTATCTCGTTGGAGGCTGTGTTGTCTCGACTAAATCAGAACGTGACTGAAACTCTTAATAATATAAAATGTAATTTAATATTTCAAATCTTTTAATCTGTCACTTTAAGGGCAAGTTCAATTCAAGTTCCCATGCTGCAGCGCCACCTAGGGAGCCTTTTTATCTGTCAGGTGTCAGGTTACATATAAATACTCGCAGGAGTGTGGGGAAGGAAATGGATTCGGAGTGTTATCTGTTTTTATCCTTTTTATAATTAAAGTTTTATCGTCGTGACTTTGAGGGAGGTTTGCCTTATTTTACAGAGAGCGGCGGAGAGACAGACAGGAAATTTGAGGGGAGGGAGAGAGAGACAGTCAGGCTGGAGAATTCTCTGGCTGGGAGTCAACAGCGAATGTCACAGATGCCTTTTCTGATTTATGTGAATGTTCAACTATGGATGTTTAGGTCCAGAAAGAAAGAAAGATTATCAACGTCAGATTCACTGCACACCTGCAAACATCCTGAAGAAGCATTGCTTCACGCGGACCAGATTTGTGAGCGTAATTTTGCTACGTCACTCCGTCACCAGCCAATCAGAAGTTTTACTCGTTTGCAGCCAATCACACAGCAGTCTGTCTGTGACGTCACTAAACTGCGTACGCTCGCCATTGCCGCTTCCAGACGCCATTTTTGTAGGACGTGAACTTGTTTCTTGGACGCAGTTTAGTGATGTCACAGACCGACCCTCGTGGGGAGACTGCCGCGTGATTGGCTGCAAACGGGTGAAACTTCTGATTGGCTGGTGACGGAGTGACGTAGCAAAATTACGCTCACAAATCTGGTCGGCGTCAAACGAGTCTCAAAAATACAAATTCGCGTGCGCATAGTTTCACAAATTAAAAGCACGATCTGCATGCGCGAACCACAATTCACGAACGTATTTGGAAGAATTCACAAACGTATTTTGACGTGTGAAGCATTGTTGGTGTGTTCTTCTCAGAATACGCACGCGGATCCGTGTTTACACGCGTGTTCTTCCTGAGACTATTCTGGTTCCATAAATAAATAGTTGCGTATTTCTCCGGTGCTGCAGTCCTGCAGCCTCCCATGTTTTCTGACCCGGTCACCTCGAGCGAGCAGCTCCTGAAGATGTTCTTCTGGCATGTTGCTCTCATGTTCCATTGATAAGTAGGCAGTCGCTTATCTCCCCACTGTCAATCAGGTATGTGGTGCAGTCACATCAAAGCTGAGTCTGAGACTCACGCTGAGGACACGGACACAAACGTCCTTAAAAAAAAAAAAAAACCCCACCCTGGCTGTTGACACTCGGCTCCATCTATACGTACATCTGGCGCTTCCATCACGGCTGAGGCATTCAGCTTCGCACCAGGCAGATGGAGCAGCTGTGAGAGGCCATATGTCTGATGGAGTCATCTGATTCACATCACATGGTTTGCGGATGACGACCCAACCTTCTTCCCCGCATTTATTCATTTTTGTCGTTTCTCACTGGGCCTGAAAATGACTTTTTTTGTGGTTGCGATTGTTTTGGAGTTCAGCTGTTGTTGTTGTTGGATACACAAAAAAACAAAAACAAAACTTTGTCACTTTGAATGGATCAGAACCACAGGTGTTAAAGAGTGAGTTTTGTCTCATTGTTGTTTCTATTTTGACGTACGTAAGTGGTTGCAGATGGACGTGAAAAGTATTGACTGACACAGACATGACAAGGTGTTGTTATAAAACGGACACATGACAGCATGTAAGAAAAAAAGAGACAGAAATGAAAATTTCATAAAGCTGTCATTTGTCTCCCTCCCTTTTACGTCAACCTGTGTCAGGACATGAAGGACGTAGGTGGACAAGAGGGGGCAGTCTTGACTCTCCTCGTTCCTGCTGGCGTCAGTCTAATAGGACGTGGAAAGACACTTTCAAGTGTGAGAAAAACCTCAGTCTGGTTCTTTAACCACTTGGTGGCCTGATGGTTACGGAGCCAGACTGGAGTCTGGAGGGTTGCAGGTTTGAATCCCCCAACTGCCAGGCTCTCAAAGCTGTCCACTGTTCAGCTTGGTGATGGGTTTTACATATGGTTCTGTGCAGTGGCGTAAATCACAATGTCTCAATTTTGTCTCAAGGAGTTTGCTCTCCTTTGTTGGACATAGAGTTTTTGTCTTTTCCTGACGGTTTGTCCCATTTTCTTGGGTTGCCATAGTGAATCCAACTACCTCCATGTCCTCCCTCACTGCATCCATCAATCTCCTCTTTGTCTCCTACCTGGTAGCTCCATCTCTAGGATCATTCTTCTACCACTGTCCCTCTTCTGACCATGTCCAAACCATCTCAATCTGTCTTCTCTAGCTTTTTCTCCAAACCTTCCTGTCTGTGTTGTCCCTCTAATCACCTCATTCCTGATCCTGTCCATCCTTGTCTCTCCTAAAGAGAATCTCAGCAGCATCTTTATCTCCTCCACCTCCAGCTGTGTCTCCTGTCTTCTACCTATTCCTAGTGTCTCTTATCCATCCATCATGGCTGGTCTCAGCACCGTCCTGTAAACCTTCACCGTCCCTTCACCTTAGCTGACTCTCTTCTATCACAAATAACTCCAGAGACCTTTCTCCAGTTGTTCCATCCTGCCTGTACTCCGTTCTTCACCTCTCCTCCACAGTCTCCAGGAGTTGCCACAGCGAGTCAACATTTTCCATCTCACCCTGTCCTCTGTATCTTCTACTCTGACTCCAACTACCTCCATGTCCTCCCTCACTGCATCCATCAATCTCCTCTTTGTCTCCTACCTGGTAGCTCCATCTCGAGGATCATTCTTCTACCAATGCATTCACTGTCGCACCATAGAACATGTCCAAACCATCTCAATCTGTCTTAGTCCAAACCATCTCAATCTGTCTTCTCTAGCTTTTTCTCCAAACCTTCCTGTCTGTGTTGTCCCTCTAATCACCTCATTACTGATCCTGTCCATCCTTGTCTCTCCTAAAGAGAATCTCAGCATCTTTAACTCCTCCACCTCCAGCTCTGTCTCCTGTCTTCTACCTATTTCTAGTGTCTCTTTTCCATCCATCATGGCTGGTCTCACCACTGTCCTGTAAACCTGTCCCTTCACCTTAGCTGACTCTCTTCTATCACAGATGAATATGGGACATAGAGTATATTAGAAAAATAATGCAGCAGAGATGTATGTGAGGAGACCAAGGTAAATAATCTAAAGCAGATAAGACAAGAAAATACAGAGAAAATGCAGCAATTTTTCTCATAAATCACGTTTCCTTGAGCCAGACATATTTCTGGGAGATAAACATAACGGTGATCAGTAATGTGCCCGAAGCTTGGAGATAAAATGGACGTCCACTCCCCGGCTTAAACCACCTGACAGTGCAAAACAAGATGCATGGAGCCAGGAAACATCTACACATGGTTCTTTACTTTTCCCATGCATTCCAGCCGCTGGTGCGGAGATAAGCAGCAGCTAAGGCAGAAATCTTTAAGCAATAAACGACACCAAGAGATAAAACAAAGTTGTTCTTTTTTCCCAGGATTTATTCTCCTGTCTGCGTCAGGCATAAAGACACACATGTCAGGTCATAAAAAGTTGAATTAACAGCCCTGGGCAATAACAGATTAATCATGTTGATACACTTTATGTCCACTAGGGTCTAAAATAACTCATCTCATAAACTTTATCTCTTGGGTTACAGGAGATACAGCTGAAAATAATTAACAGTTATTTTTATATATATTTATTTATTCATTGGAATTCCGTTGCTCAGATTCCGACCTTGGGAATTTTTGCGATGGACTTTGAATTCCCGTGTGCGTCTGAACCAATTTCCCGTCTTCCTCCTGTTTCCTGTTTGTCTGCCTCACCCCAGTGTTTTATACCTGGGTTCTGTTATTGGTTCCAGACTGTTCTCTGTGTTCCTTCATCTTCTAATATTTGTCCCCGGTGTGGACTTTGTGAAGAGATTTTGGAATGTTCTAGAAATTCTTCCTACCCTTCTTTAGATCTTTGTTCTCACGTTGAATCCTCTTCACTCCCTCATCACTTCATACATGTCGGTCCTGGAGTTTCTCAGAACAGTGATCCTAACATGATCATCTGAATGGAGACACAAACTTCTAATTTGTCCCATTGGACAGTAGTGAGATCTTTTAGGAGACAAAAGACAGAGCTGGATGTGGAGGAGGTGAAGATGCTGAGGTTCTAAAGGATGGACAGGATCAGGAATGAGGTGATTAGAGGGACAACACAGACAGGAAGGTTTGGAGAAAAAGCTAGAGAAGACAGATTGAGATGGTTTGGACATGTTCAGAGGAGGCACAGTGGAGACATTGGTAGAAGAATGATTCTAGAGATGGAGCTACCACGTAGGAGACAAAGAGGAGATTGATGGATGCAGTGAGGGAGGACATGGAGGTGGTTGGAGTCAGTAGAAGATGGAGAGAAACTACTTAATATGTCAACTTGTCTCATTTCGGGTCCTCAGAGTTGGACCCTAAGGCGTCACATCAATTAGTCACAAAACATAGAGAACTGTCCTGGTCCTGAAGCAGAGACAACATCACCCTAGAGGAAACTAAAGCTGGTAGCTCCATGCAGATGTTGTTTTTTTTTGTTGTTGTAAGATGGATCGGGCGTCGTTCCGATAAGAGTCACGACGATCTGTCATGAATCACAGCGGGAAAGGTCACCGCAGGAAAATGTGTTTATTATCTGTTGGTTATCAGCTGCGATGTAAACGCTTCGACTCGTTTGTTTTTCCTCGGCGCCGTCGACTTCACGCCGCTCTTCATCTGAGCCTGTGACGTTAATTAGTTGGACAGAATATAAACAGTCACTAATGGACTTGGATCAGTCGGGTGTCTCACAGACTGACGGACCATATGTGGTGTCTCACTGTTCAAAGACCGGTGGAAATAGACAGTGAAGGACAAAATCATGACATGGACATTTGATCGTCCAACAACAAGGTTAACGCGCTGAGATACTGTGGTATCTCAGAGATACTGAGATACTAATCTGAGTTCCTCATTCAGGGTGAAAAAAAGTTGCACCAACAGCTCCTGGCAATGACAGATAAATCATGTCGATGCACTTTATGTCCACTAGGGTCCAGAATGACTCCAGTTGCTTCATAAACTTTATCTTTACGTTCCATCTGATCACTGTGGAGTTTTAAAACACACATTTTTACAGGCTGGAATCTTTAAACTCTTTTTCTTGTTAAAGTTTCTCTATGGTACCTGCGCTAAATATAGTATAGTATATCAACCAGCCCTGGTACTCATTACTACTGATGTCACCTGACCCTGTACTTCCATTAATGCCGAGTCAAAAAGTTCTAGGACAGAGCTTATTACTCTGTAAATACAGCACTTTGCTGTTGTTGAGTTCAGGTGATGTGATATTTCCAGTGTTGGGTAAGTTACTTTTAAAAGTAACTTATTACTTTACTAGTTACTGCACTGAAAAAGTAACTCGTTACATCACTAGTTACTATTATAAAAGTAACTATATATAAATTATAAAGTAACTAATACTTTTTTACAAAAATATAAAAGTAACTAGACAAGTAACTAAACAAGTAACTAAACGTGCACCTTTTGTTACACCACAGTAACAATAACGTCGTTACCGAATAGGGAAAGTAATGCGATACGTTATTAGTGACTGAGAAAAGTAGTTTCGTCACGTAACAGTGTTAAAAGCAACTCGTTTGTCCCAACACTGATTATTTCTAATAAATGTGGGTTTGTTGTGTTTTTTTTTTCGACTTATATGACTTAGTAGGTCATTCATTCTTTGCTGGGTCACAGCAGCAGTAGTCTCCATGATTGCCACCCAAATAACACCGCACCAGTGAGAACCTGACAGCTCGTGGGATTAAACCTGAAGAGTTTCTCTGAGGATAGAGAAGGAAGGAGATCCAAATGAAGTTGGAAATGATAAATGCTCTTGATGAGCAAATTCCCAACATCCGTGTAGAACAATTAGCGACAAATTAGTGCAGGTGCAGAACTCCATCAGTCTCAGCCTCACAACAAAGTTTGGGTAAATTAAGCAGAATATTCCTGGCAATCTTGCAAAAAACTAAAAAATCTTTCAAGCGCTTATCCAATCACAGGACACGAACATGTGGCCTTCTACGTAGGGCCAGCTAGAAGGCCCTGAGGGCGCAATCTCACAAGATGATTGGTCTGACGCTGTAAAAGAAAGAACCAAACACATATTAAGTCAAAACCGTGAGGCGCCCCCTTCAGTTGAAACCAGGCATCCATGTCCGATGACTAACGGTTTTGAGACTCTAGCCCCAAACACTGTCTTCAAATAGATCGTATCATGGAGCGTTTGTCATAAATACAGTCAGTTTGAGTGATTTATGGAAAGTTTTCCTGGTTTTTAAAAAGTTCCTCAGCTCAGCTGCGCGTGTCTGTCTGTCAGTGTCTGGGCTGAACTTTGTATCAGTTCTTTATGGTTGATGGTTAAATGTCTCTTATTTGAAGGTTTGGTTTTGACAAGAAGTAAGAAATACGATCCCTGTGCAGAGACTAAAAGAACAATCCATTATTGACTCCATCACTGTTCACCTCAGAGCTGGTCCTTCATTGTCTGGACAGAAGAACGGTGGTTAAAGAAGTGGACTTGGCTCCGTGAGAAGGTTCAGGTTCCAATCCAGCAGCTGCCAGGTTGCCACAGAGGTTCTCTGATCATAGCACCGTCCCGACCCACATGGGTCTTGTGGGCCCACCACCCACATGAAGGCTGACAGTATGGGGCAGTGTGATCACCCTAGAACAATTGCCTTAATTTCACGAGAAGAACCTTTCAGGGACAAATGAAGTTAATAGTGAAAATAAACAAAATATTACAATGTCTCAACATTAACCCCTGTATGACTGTATTTTCACTGTGACAAATCAGTTGTGAATTAAATCAGTCGGAAAATATTAACACATTTTTACGCATAATCACTATGAATATTCCATAATTGCACGTCCTGCGTCCATTTACGTCCATTTTACCGTCTCACTAAGACACATTGGACACGTGTAGATGTAATAATTCGCAGAAGCAACAGTTTGTTCTTGTGGAGGTTTGAGCTTCAGGTGAGGATCCAGTCATCTGTCCAAACACCATGTGGTAAACTCGTCCTCCACTGACAGGCGGATTGACACTCTTGTCAAATGGACGGACAGGGACAGTGGATAGATTATTATGGCCCAGCGCAGCTCTACAGACCACAGCTGTCTTCACGGTGTTGGCTGAAAGACATAAAGTTACACTTTTTCACAATTTTCTCAACATTTTTCCTTTTTATTTATTCAGTCAGACTACTTAACGTGGGTCGCTGTATTTACTCTTTGAATATTTCCATTCCCAAGGTTTGTGACGCTTGAAGCAGAATATTTCAATTTTTGATCAAAGTTGAATCTGAAGGAGGGAAAAGATGAAACCTTTCTCAACACGTGTGAAGAAAAACACAGTTTTTTTGTCCCCACAGACGGTGAACGTGTGAGCGGCGCCGACAGGAGAATAACTGAGGCGTTGAACCCGCGGGCTGTTTGTGTTTGACGCTCTCACACCATTACAGGTGCGAGACAGAGGAGTTTGTTGTGATGTCCACCACTGGAGAGATGATGGGATTGAAACATATGACAGGTTCATGTCCAAACTAAGATAATAAAACAGTTGTCCTCAAGGTAGAACGACTGCTGTGAGTCCAGTGGCGACATGTCCCAGTCCGACTGGTGAGATTGTTTGATTTGATAGAAATTGGACAAGATTCTTGTTGTTGTAAGGCAGGTGTAACAACCGCTTCACGGTATAAGGTGGACACGGAATAAATGTTTGACACATGAATATAATCTACTTTGGAAGTTGCACGTGTTGCTTTGTACTTGTAAGGATATTTTGAGGGAGTTTGAGCGAAAAAGCCTGGAACAAAGACTGATATTGATTTTTTTCAACAGACAAAACTGTGGCTCGGGGGCTGGGATGTGGCCTGTTTGGCATTTTATTCCGACCTGCCAAATTATACTGTTGATATAAAATTATCATTAGACTGTTGCTGTTTCCTTGCAATGCTAGCATATTCCCAGAAGAGGGTGTAACAAATGCTAGAACCATTTAAGCCTTCAATCAATGCATTTCCACCGTAGGCCTTCAGTGATGTCATCGTTTTTATGTCATCAAATTAATACGCCTCATAATAACATCAGGATGAACCAAGATTTCAGAATCTAGACATATACATTTTCAGAGAAGTTTCAGATACCGTGGGACACATATGTGTTGCCTTCTACGTTGGGCCAGCTAGAAGGCCCTGGGGTCGCAATCTCACAAGATGATTGGTCTGCGTGCTGTAAACTGCTAAACAGGATGTGTCCATTCACTTATACTGTAATGGGCCATCATTTTTTATTCTGAAGGCTCTGGCAGATTTCATGGAGCCTGACAACACTAGCTAGCTGAAATATGATTGGCTGAGAGGTTTTTTTTTAACTTTTTAAATGTAAAAACTCTTTTTTTGTACTAATAAAAAATAATAATTATACAATTTTATTTAAAAATATTTATGAATAAATGTGTTTTTTTAAAATATGTTTAAGCCAGCCAAGTTATTTCACCTGTTATTTATCCTTCTTCACATAAATAATATACAGAATCCATCTCCCCCTGTGCGGCAAAATATTTGCCCAGGCCAGTATTTTGTTTACTAAAATATTACAGGGTCCCCTTCAGAATAAAAGAGCTTTTAGACTCTCTAAAAGACAAACTTTATTGAAAAATCACTGCATAATGGAACTAAATACAAATTGCCAGATTTTTTTTCCATATTAAGTGAATGCAGCCTGGTGCCATTTTGATCCATGGATCAGGAGTTATGGACCCCTGATGTACCATACCCATAACAAGGATTCTGCACCATCTAAGGTCAACAGGAGTTCTACATGTGCTGAATATTATAATGATATTAAAGCGTCCCAGATGCTGGGAAGTCTCCAAGCACGGAAGTCCAGGAATTTGCATTAGTGTTTTATTTTTCATCAGTTTCTCAGGTCCTGGAGGATGGGAGGGTGGACAGATGTGTCTTCTCTCCTTCTGTGACTTACTTCATCTTATTAAGAAGTGAGAAAATGTCACAATTTAACTGAGGGACATTAAATAAGACATAAGACTCAAAAATAAAGGTCCAATAGGAACCAGGCGGTCGGCCTTGACTGTCAGGCTGAATTATTCAGAGCACGACTTTCCAGATGCAAACCATGATCAGCATTCATATTAAATTTAAGACAGTTATTAAGGGATGCGCCGGAGAATTCTCAGAGTGTCGCCTCCTTCCTCCCTATTAGCGAACGTCTCCTCTCAGGAAGGTGAAATCCCTGCATTCATATCTGTGAAATTAGTATCGCGGCGTGGACTAGAACCAGGAAGGACACTTCCTCGCTCGCCACCAGTGAAGAGATAACAGAGCGGTCTTATCAGCCAAACTAATAAACACCAAAACAGCAGCGCGTCGACGTAAATAACAAAAAGGAACAAAATGTATTCACACTCACGGACAGTAAAGGGAGAGACTGCAGGGTTGAACAGACGTTTAGTTTTTGCATGAATAACAAACCAACTCCACTTCATCACTGCTCATTATTCCTGATGTTTCCTCTAATCGAAAACATGGACACGTGTTGTTTTTACGCAGGGTGTAGTAATTGTTGAGTTTTCTCCATGACCTTCATTTGATCTGCTGCGTCTCCCTCATGGTGTCCATGTGGTTTTGTTTAAGTAAAATAAAAAAGCTCGGTTCTTGGGGATGTGTTCACAAAGAGCTGAAATTACCCAGAAAATGAACATAACAGTAGTCGATAATATATAATCATTTTAGTCACTTAGTGCAACTTAAGTAGGAAACGAGTTCTTTAACAAGTCACAGCTACTGAGTTGGTTTTACATTAAATAAACTGTCAAACAACTGGAGAAATATGTCATTTCATTATTAAAGGAGGGAAAGATGAAGGTTAAAGTCATCTATAACATCCAACCATGCATCCATCCACCCATCCATTCATCCATCCGTCTTTCTGTCTGTCTGTCTGTCTGTCTATCCGTCTGTCCGTCCTTCCATCCGTCATCCACCCATCCATCCATCCATCAATCCATCCATCCATTTATCCATCCATCCGTCCATCCACCCATCCTTTTGTCCATCCATCCATCCATCCATCCATCTTCCCATCCATCCATCCATCCACCCTTCTGTCCATCCATCTATCTATCCATCCACCCATCCATTCATCCATCCATCCATCCATCTACCATCCATCCATCCTTCCATCTATTCATCTATTGATCCATCTACCCATCCATCCACCCTTCTGTCCATCCATCCATCCACCCACCCACACTTCTGTCCATCCATCCATCCATCCATCCACCCTTCTGTCCGTCCATCCATTCATCCATCCATCCATCCATCTACCATCCATCCATCCTTCCATCTATTCATCTATTGATCCATCTACCCATCCATCCATCCACCCACCCACCCTTCTGACCATCCATCCATCCATGCATCCATTTAACCTCCACCTTTATGTAATATGCAGAAAATCAGCCAAAAATACAGAAACAGAAGCAAAATTACTATGAAATACAAAAGCAAATATACAAATATACAAATATCGCAAACAAAAACAACACAAACACAAAGTCTGGGCTTTTATTTTGGAGTGAAATCTTTGCTAGTTTGTTTCCTGGTCTTTTTGTTTCGTTCTGAGGCAAATCCACTCCTGATTTTGTGCCCTCCTCTCTGTCACGCAGCAGACCGGCTGCCGTTTCCAGCGTCTCACCATTGATTCGTTTATACCAAGTTTACGTGCAGCAGCTCTGTTGCAGTCTTCCTCGACGCATACATTCTACCGGTCTTAATCTTACCTTTTCTACTCGAGCGCCACTAGCGGCCGTTAGAAAAATTACATAAATTGGCCGCATCGCTGAATAAGCCGCAGGGTTGAAAGTTTGGGAAAAAAGTAGCGGCTTATAGTCCGGAAAATACGGTAATCATTTTAGTCACTTAGTGCAACTTAAGTAGGAAACGAGTTCTTTAACAAGTCACAGCTACTGAGTTGGTTTTACATTAAATAAACTGTCAAACAACTGGAGAAATATGTCATTTCATTATTAAAGGAGGGAAAGATGAAGGTTAAAGTCATCTATAACATCCAACCATGCATCCATCCACCCATCCATTCATCCATCCATTTATCCATCCATCTATCTGTCTGTCCATCCGTCCATCCATCCATCCATCCATCCACCCATCCATACATACATCCATCCATCCACCCTTCTGTCCATCCATCCATTCATCATCCATCCATCCACCCTTCTGTTCATCCATCCATCCATCCATCCATCCACCCACCCTTCTGACTATTCACACATCCATCCATCCATCCATCCATCTATCTATCTATCCATCCATCCATCCATCCATCCATCTATCCACCCTTCTGTCCGTCCATCCATCCATCCATCTATCCACCCTTCTGTCCATCCATCCATTCATCCACCCATCCATCCATCCATCCATCCATTTAACATCCACCTTTATGTAATATGCAGAAAATCAGCCAAAAATACAGAAACAGAAGCAAAATTACTGTTAAATACAAAAGCAAATATACAAATATAGCAAACAAAAACAACACAAACACAAAGTCTGGGCTTTTATTTTGGAGTGAAATCGTTGCTAGTTTGTTTCCTGGTCTTTTTGTTTCGTTTGAAAGTCCTGGATTTTTTTTTTCTAGTCCATGCATTCTCTTTACACACTATATACTGTCCGCCTTGTTTGTCCTTCCATGTGGCTCTGCTGTGGACTGAACCAGTCCAGTCCAACTCAGCCTCAGGCAACTGTCCCTAGAAAGACAAGCAGCAAAGAAAAGTAATAAATATTTCTTGATTTGTTGAAGAAACTTGGAGAATGTTTCTGCTGCTTTTCCAACGTCTGCCCGAAAAAAAAGAAAAAAACCATCAGAAGTTGGATTCAGAGGCTGAAAATGTACAAGGATTTGTTGTTTGTTTGTCCTTGATGCTTTGTTTTGTGCATTAGGGGAAAAACTAAGAGGATTCTCAGCTCCTCCTTCTTCAGAGTCAGTGTCTAAACAAACGAGGACAAAGAGGGAAATTGTCCTGATTTAGGATCATTTTCCCAAAGCAAAGAAAAGCCTTTTGTTGTGACTTACGATCTGTTCTCCTCGGCTCTGCTGCTGTTTATGGTTTTATGTAGGTGAGTACAAGGAGAGGTGATACGTTTATACCTTTTACAGACTCTAGGAGTGCTGTCTGACGGGCTGTAGTTACACCCCGAGGAGATGTTCGTAGTAGGAGTCTGTGGTGTGAATAAATGTAGAAAGAGTGAATGGAGGGTGAATTCAAGAGAACTGAGCTGCATGAGTGGAAATGTTCTCAACAAGTTCTAGACTATTTACTCATCTCAACTACATCGTCTGTGATTCCCAACCACCCAATGATCTAGTTGAACTGATAATTGTTAGATTTTAACTCATCTTCATCCTCTTATCTGTTACTATGTCTCAGAGGCAGCTGTCTCCACGACTGACACCCAAATCACACTGCTCCACACTATGAGCCTCCCTGTGGGTGATAAACCCACCGGGTGATGTGGGTCGGATTAGGACGGTGCTATGCTTGGAGCAACTCAGTGACACCCTGGCAGGTGGTGGATTCGAACCTGAAACCTTATGGACCCAAGTCATTGACCACTACTGTGTTATAACTATTATGTATTTATATCTAGATATATTTTTCGAGCCACTTTCTTCAATTCCTGCCAGTACGTCGGTGCTGCCTTCGACTAAATATGTCGTGTTTTTAGTCAATATTATTGATATTATTTAAACTGGTAGATGGCTTCACTGGTGGCTTAGCGTTTAATGAAGCAGACGTAAGTTAGCGAGGTTTTAGGTTCGAATCCACCAGTTGCAACTGGTGGCAGCAGCAACACCCACATGACCTCCAAAGAACTCACCACTCAATGCTGCATGGTGTAGTGGGATTTAGGCGGCAGACGTGGAGACTGCTGCCCCTGCGACTGATATGTCGCAAATCCACCTGCTGCAAAGTTACTACTGAGGTTCTCTGAGCAAGGCACCATCTCCAAACACACAATTAGTCCCTGGACGCTCACCTGCCCCTGGGGTAAAAACACAAAGGTTTGCACTGATTTGCTGCGTCTCAATGAAAAGTAGTGCACTTTCCACTTCCACTTCTGTTAGCACCGAGCTAATGGTCTCTCATCCATCACTGTTACACGGCTCTAATGCAGTTTCCATGTTACAGGTCTGGTGACCAGCTTCTCCATGACTCCGCCCATCATTGACAGCGCCAGAGGTGACGTTGTGATTCCAGTCTCCCAGACACTCACATTGACATGCAGGTACTTCCCTTTTTACTCCTTTTTCTTGGTGTTTGTCTTTCTTGACTTTTTGTTGCTCATGTTTGGTTGCCTCAAAAGTTCTACAGAATTTCCCCATGAAATCCAAATAATGTGATCTTTAATAGGTCGTAAAAAAGACAAGAGTGTTTTGGGCACAGAGCTGCATATATAATTATCTGGTAATAATGTTTATTTATGCAATATTTTGACAATAACTGAACAAAAGTTGACGTAAATTCATTATGAACCAAATAAAGTTGTTGGCACAGACAGCAAAAAAACAGTTAAGTTCAATTAATCCCATACTTTGCTGAAAGCTGCTGACAGTAAAGCTGAGAAAAACCAATAAAAATAACTATTTAAAACACATTATACACTTTTTGACATTTCTCTGCAGTTCGTCTCATTCAGTGAAACTAGTATTTTATCACCCTGGAGGACAGTTTGTTTCCCAGGCAGCAGATATTAAATTATTCACGCTAAATGTCATCAGGAGTTAAACTTCTCTAAAACACATACACGTACAGCAGGGACAGATGGAGACTGGGACAAATTGGCTCGTGTTCCTCACGTTCCAGGAACAACCTGGAACCAGATGGTAGTGACTGGTATGATGGGGTTGTGAGCGATGGTGGATCGACTGTCCTTGCTTTTGTCCTGACTTTATATCAAAACACAGACGTTGACTTCTGCGTGATTGCCAAACATTGTCATAACACCAGAATTTTTTTGTTGTTCTGTGCTGCGTCCTTTGTTAGAGGACGGAAGTTTACGGAACTTCAAGTGAAATCAACAAAAATCAAACAGATTCGACAAATTAGAAAATATGAAATAAATTAATTATGAAATACCCATGATGATGGTGATTAGAGGGACAACACAGACAGGAAGGTTTGGAGACAAAGCTTGAGAAGACAGATTGAGATGGTTTGGACATGTTCAGAGGAGGGACAATGGTAGAAGAATGATCCTAGAGATGGAGCTACCAGGTAGGAGACAAAGAGGAGATTGATGGATCCAATGATAGAGGACATGGAGGTAGTTTGAGTTCGATTAGAAGATACAGAGGACAGGGGGAGATGGAAAATGTTGACCTGCTGTGGCATTCTTCTACCAATGTATCCACTGTCCCTCCTCTGAACATGTCCAAACCATCTCAATCTGTCTTCCCTTAATTTTTTTCTCCAAACTTTCCTGTCTGTGTTGTCCCTCTAATCACCTCATTCCTGATCCTGTCCATCCTCGTCTCTCCTAAAGTGAATCTCAGCATCTTTAACTCCTCCACCTCCACCTCCACCTCTGTCTCCTGTCTTCTGGTACTTCATTCATAATATCCCTTCTTTTCATTCATAGATAAAAACCCATTGTTTCTCATTCAGACTCTTATACAAACCAACGTGACATTCTGCAGTAACAGCTGATGCCGGTCCATCTGTCCTCAGTATGGACAGGTTGGGGACCGCTGGTTGAATGAATCATTCTCAGGTCCAACACAAACAACTCACAAGGACGAAGAAGAAAAAGCTTTTCCATTAAAGCCCAGATGGTGGCCTGTACGGGTCAATATTTCTTCTGTTCATGTTTTATTCTGTCGCTGCCGGTGCCTGCACTTCCACTTAGTCTTAATCATCACTCCTCTCGGTTTGGCAGCGTTGAAAAGGTTGTGAAGTATTGTTTGGGATTTTTAGTGCAATTTGGCTGATGTTCTGTTGTAGCCACTCATCCCTGACAGAGCTGAGGCAACAGAGTGACTGGCCTCGGAGTCTCATAACAACCCAGGTTTATCCTCAGTGTCCCCACTGCAGCGTCCACTGTCCAGCCGGTCCTCCACCACCATGTTTACCGTCCGTCTGCACCTAAACTCAGTGTTTCTCAGCTCTTAACATCAGTGGTTTTCAACTGGTCTCACTCTGGGACCCAGATTTTCCTGAGGTCATTAAGTTGCAACCCGCTCTCATTGAATTTAAACCAAGCAAATTAATTTTCAAAAAAATTAATTCTTCTGAAACAAATCACGTCTTTTAACGTACTCGTTTTATTCAACACAGTGTGCCCTTCAAAATAAGAGATTTTCTAAAATAAAACACATGCACTACAGCTGTAACATTATTTTGATTGTTGACCAGCTGTTCAGGACCAGTGTTGGGCAAGTTACTTTAAAAAAGTAACTTATTACTTTACAAGTTACTGCTCTGAAAAAGTAACTAGTTACATTACTAGTTACCAAATCATAAAAGTAACTAAAAACTAGTTACTTTACTTTAAAAACACATTAAATTTTTTTTGTGTTGTGTTCTGTAGCATCTATAATGATGAAATGTAGTGGAACAATAAAAATGGGTGTTTGGCTTAGCCTGAAACGTTAACCTATGTCAACCAATCATCGCTCCTTTGCAACGCATGGGTTTAGTTAGTGTGCACGGCCATCTTTCACTCATGACTGACAGACAGCAGACAGGCTCCGCCTCCACACAGTCCTCTCTTCGTGGCCGGGAGAAACCGTCCATTTGGACCACAGATAGTAACGAGCCCCTTTATACCACAGTAACAATGACGTCGTTACTGAATGGGAAAAGAAATGCGTTACATCATTAGTTACCAAGAAAAAGTAGTTCCATTACATAGCGGCGTTACAAGTAACGCATTAGTCCCAATACTATTCACGACCCATTCAGAACTGGTCCATGCCCCACTTTTGGTTGGGACCCACCAGTTGAGAACCACAGCTTTACATTATCACTGAGCAACTTCTCCAGGGAAATAAAGTCGGCTTCATGCTTCTTCATATTTGTACATAATTTACACCTGTTATTCTTAGACTCACAGACTCAAACCTTTTAACACATCATCCACCCTGGACCAAAGTGATGCTTCACAATCATTTCCCGTCATTTTCGGCCTTGTCTGAATCAGAGGTTGTTTTCAGCCGGAGGTGAGAGCAGAGCTATCGCGTTTCAGGCAGCCATGACTCCCGCGCACACATAAAACCTGACAGTTATTACGTCCACACATAAGTAGAATAATGAGACGGGGACGGACCATCACAGAAAAACATAAAACCGCCAAACATTTCCATTAAATCAAAAAGTAAAGAACACAAGGTCCAATATTGGACCGTGTGGATTTCTTGTAATCAGCGTATATTGTTTTTGTAGGGACTTTAAAAAGTCTCAGCAGTTTTACATCTTAATGGACAAAATGACTAATCCATTGTTTCCATCTCATTTCCACTTCTACATCTTCCCAGGGGACAACGCACCCTGGCCTGGACGTGGCCCGATCGGACGTTGGCGGGACTGGAGCCCGCAGACCGTCAGGCCCAACTGTCGAGTACCAGAAACCCAGACCAGACGTCTCTGATGGTCCGTGAGTGTAGAGGGCGATCTGGTTGGCCCTACTGTAAGAGGCTGGTCCTGAACAGGGCGCGGACCGTGGACACGGGGTACTATCGATGCTACTACAAAGACGTGAAGGCGGTGATTGACGGAACGACAGCAGCTAGTGTTTACGTCTTCATCAGAGGTGAGACATATTGAACTCTCAATGTTAGGAAACTGTCGAAATGACAAAAATAACCATCATGTGAAGTGTTGTGGCGCCCCCTAGGGGAGTCACACCAATCCTCAAAAAAAAATATTGACCGTACTGACTCTTCCAGCATCAGACGGACTAAAAAATCAATTGAAACCCAATGAGAACATCTTTTTTTTCTCAATTACCTGTGGCCTAGTGGTCAAAGGACCAGGTTTTGTACTGGAGAAAAGGGTTTGATTCCCAACCCTGACATGACAGGACTGGGAGTCTCACAGATGAGACAAATGTGGAACAGATTTCAATGTATATGTACATATATATTCATACATATGAAATACATACTGAACATAATGAATAACAGATGTTACTGTTTCTTCCTCTACTGATACATTTTCCAATGTAAAAGTGACAATTTTATGTAAACAAACAAAAGATGAAGATAATGTTTTGTTAGATTTAAATGTTTTTTATTCTAATTTATAATTTAATTTATAGTTTGTTTCTTTTCTAAACTCATCTTCCATTGTTGTGGGCTTGCTCACTGTACGCTCGGTCCTGGTTCTTGGTTCAGAGTGAACCAGTTTCCATCTGTGGACCATTTAGTCTGGTTTCTCAAAACCATGGTCGTCCTGCTGTGGGACGTCCTGGTTATATATGAGTCCAATTTCAAAGCTGAGGCCCCAGTGTTATTAAACCAAGAAGATGTTGACTTTAACGGAACAACACAATAGAAGTTGGCAGTATTTTTATTTTGAAATCCAGGGATGCAAAGAATAGAACAATTGTAGGCCTAAATATTTAGTCTTTCTATGAAGAGATGTTGTTATATTAACTTTTTGTCGATATCCGATATGCTGATGTTGTCACTCACCAATTCTGTTAACAATCGATATCGACGTAGCAGAGCTGTGGTTGACTTTTGGCTAAGGCGTTTCTTAATTACAGGACAAAAGATTTGTCCCTCTCCCGGTTCTCTTTTCCGAACTGAAATATTATTAAACGTCTGTTATTTATTTCTTCATCAATACCTACCTCTGTTTCTGTTCCTGGCACCAGCATCCTTCATACAATCCCATGATTATTAAAAATAAATAAATTAAATTAGCTAGTATGCTGCCATCTAGTGACGTTTTCCAGTCAAAACACTATTTTTCGCCAAACAATTTTGGCATTATTGGAGGAAATACCATTTGGGATTGTTACAGATATTTTATACTAAAATATTTTTTAGTTTCTCTAGCTGGAAGTAGCGCCCTCTACTGTACATAACACTGTGTTCTACTTCATTGAATAATTACTTAGACGTATCAGTATCAGTACTGGTGCAGGTCAGTGTACAAATTCATAAAAAGATATCACAACAGCTAGAACGTCAATTAATGGTATTTTGTGTGAAATACAGCAAGTGGATTGGACCAGATCTTTGGTCGCCCAGGGTCAGGTGTTTGAGTCCCAATCCCACACAGTAGCCATTTCCTGTGTCGTCAGATCATTAATGGGAGAGAATTAAATTTGATTAGAGCCAAGCAATTAAAACGGTTTTGGCTGCGAACCTGCAGTCCAGACTGTGTTTACCACAGGGATTGGGAAGCATCGATCTCAGACAGACCTTTCTCTTCGTTGCTGCGTGGACCAAAAGAAGCTGGAGTCAAAGTGGACACAGAGACAGATGGCTAACGTGAGGCCAGATCACGATGACCGTTCCCCTCGTGTGCGTTGCCTGTTTATTCTCTCTGACAAGTTGCCAAAACCGTTTCCACAGATCTGACCGGGGGGCTGAACAGAAGCAGATGAAATCGCGGTCATAAATTAGACCCAGCGTGTGTGGAGATGAGAGGGGACGCATTTGGAGTCGGTTAGAGGCGGACACGGACTCTTTGGGTTCCAGACCTCGGCCCAATTGCCATGCCTCAGACAATGGGTGTCAATTTTTGTGTCCAAACAGATGAAACAGTGATAATGTAGAGTTGACTGCAGGGACCGTACAGTAATGGCCACTGTGCAGGCAGGTGGCGCCGTAAATCTTTCAAACGCAGACAATGTGGAAAGAGAAGCTGCTGGGAGGCAGTTGTTAACGGTGCAGCCTGATAAACTGTAGGACTGTGTTGGAATGAAAAGATCATCAGAACCATGTGGATCAGTACTGGGTCGGGGTCTGTCTGAGGTTCAACAACTGCAGGACTTTGTCATTAAGCTGCTAAGCTTCTTTTCTCTGAGCTTTTTAATCTTTAAACTTCAGTTTTCCAAATGGGAATCAACTGCAGCGTTTTCAGAGAATGATAACGGTCCAAGTCAGAAGCCACAGTGATGATTATTGACTCCTGACTTAATGCTGGTTGGTGGATTGGACCGAGGTCTGTGACAGAGGAGCGTGAAATCTGGGCTGGAGGAGAATTTCAGAATAAAACTGGCTTTTTTTCTTTTCTGGCTTCATTTTTTTTTCTTTTCTCCCTTTCTTTCTTTCTTCTCTCTACAATGATTTTTCTTCCTTCCCTCTTTCCAACTACCGTTTCTGTCTCAGTTCTTTCATTTAATTTTTCAATTTTTTTTTAATTGTTTTCTTGTTATTGTGTTTTGGACCATTGTCAGTAGAGTATAAGGCTGGTTATTCTACAGATCAGTGAATCTTTTTTCCATAATTTTCCCCTTCTTTTCATTCTTTCACTCATTTCTACTTCCTTTCTTGTCGTCTCCCTCCTTATTTTTTTCCTGTCTTTTCCTGAAACCTTTTTTTGTATTTTTATACTTTCTTTTCCCCTTTTCACCAATTCCTCTTCTCTTTTCTTCTTTTCATTTCCCTTCCTTCACTCTTCCTTCTTGTCTTTCTTTCAGAAATTTCTACTTTTCTTTCTTTCTTCTTTTTCCTCTATAATTTTCCCCTTCTTTTGTTTCTTTTTTCACTCATTTCTACTTTCTTTCTCCTTTTCCTCTCCCTCTTCTTCTTTTCACCTTCCCTTTCTTTTACCCATTTTTCATATTTTCATACTTTCTTTTCTCTTCCTCTCTTCTTTCCTTCCCTTCATTCCCCTTCCTCCTCTCCCTTCCTTCTTTTCTTTTTCCTTCCTTTTCCTCTATCCTTTTATTTCTTTTCTCTTCCTTACTTCCTCTCTCCCTTTGTTCTCTTTTTCTTTCCTTTTCCTCTAACATTTCCTCCTTCCTTCCATCCTTTTCCTTTCTCCCTCCCATCCCTTTCTGTCTTGTCAAAATGATTGTGTCCCTGAGGAAGATATGTGGTTGAAAACCCAATTTTTTTACCACATGGACATTATTTCTATCACATCTCAGCTTCACTGCAGGACACGATGTCTTTGAGTTCCGTAGCGTTTTCCTGAAGGCGACTGTTTGCGTCACAGTGGCTTAAAATGAAGCAGAGAAAAACGAATCACAAAGGTCTTAACTCAACATTACTAGAGTTAGAAAAAGAAGAGACCAAAGTGTCCTCTCCAAACATCTCGGTTCTTACAGCTGCTCCAGGAACATGATGTTTTCCAGTAGGACTGAATGAGTGTCGTCCATAAATGATGACAGTTCCATTATGTTGCTCATATCTGCCTGCACCAGAAGCTGTAACTCTTCAACAATAAAATGAGAATCAAAAGGAATCAAACATTCCTACAGTGAAAGGGTGAAACTGGACAAAGAGGATTTTTTTTTTCCCTTTCTTTCCTGCTGACGGTTCTTATGTACTTCCTGTGTGGAGGACGGGATGAGCAGCTCAGCCGCTACAGGATAATGGTGATAAAGCGAAGTCATTATCTGACTCCTGTCCCGAGGGCCTGAGTGAAGTAACCTCACTAAAACCCGCCATCATGGTCGCTGCAGGCAGAGTTGCTCTTCGTCAACTCCTGGTTTTTATTTTTTTGCATCCAGACCCAGAGCAGCCGTTCCTCAGGAGAGGAGGTCTGAGCCCGGACCCTGAGAACGACCTGGAGACCATCTTAATCACCCGCTTCTCCACGCACGTCATAGTACCGTGTCTGGTCACGGTGCCCGATCTTAACGTCACGCTCCATGCGGTTGGTACCATCACAGTGTAACCTGCTCTCCTGCTCTGGTCCCTTTATTGACTGTTTTGTCCTGTGTGTGTCCGGTGTGTGTGTGGTGTCAGTATCACATGGTCCTGGAAGGGAGTGGGATGACATGGAGCAACAAGCGCGGCTGGTCCATTCCCAGAGACGTCATAGACAGTGTCCCTATGCTCATCGGAGTCACATGTGTCGCCAACCTGGATGGGAAAGAATATCACTCTGCCAACTATTTGATTCACACAACAGGTAAAAAAAAAAAAAAACGTCACACAACGGTGGCGCTTTACTTTGTGGTCGTTGCATTCAACGATGTGTTAAATTGTGAGGTGATATAGTTATTAACTCAGCTAGCTCAGTTGTTAAGAGTGTGGTGCTAATAACGCCAAGGTCGCAGGTTCGATCCCCTTACTGGCCGTTGTTATTGTAGACATTTGGGGCCTAGTGGTTAAGGAAGCGTACTTGGGTCTGCAAGGTCCCCGGTTCAAATCCCCCTAACGCCAAGTTACTGAGGTGCCCTGAGCATGGTCCCCTGCCCACTATGGTGATGGGTGAAAGGCAGAGGCGTGACTATCTGAAGGGTACACCAGAGGAACTAATTCTAGGAGTTGTAAAAATATATATCGTTAGCCTCATAGCATAATTTCCTAAGTCATTTTTTGGCCACTATTATCATTTTAATAAAAATTACCAATGTGTTTTAAAAAAAATTGTGTTCTTTTCTTGTTTTCCAAAAACATTGAAATATGACTTAGGCAATTATGCTAGGAGGCTAACAATATATATATATAAATGTATATATATATAAATAAATATTAATATATATTTACCCTTCACCAACCTCCCTCACTGTTATCACCCCTCCCTACACCGCTATTACCCTCTATTACCCTCTATTACCCTCCACAAGGTTGATATGCTATGACAGTTGGAGAATGGAAAAGATATAAGAAATATAATTAAAGAGTGAGCCAATCATTGTTAAGTAAACTAAGCTAGCAATTATCCGTGAATGTGTTCATCTCAATCTCACAGAAAAATAAATTTTTAAAGCTAAAACTTTTGTAGGCAAAACAAAAACTTGTAAGATTGGATGAAAAAATGTGATATGCTGATAAATATATTTTCTCGGGGTGTGACGATTCACTCACATAACGATCCGATTCATATCTCGATTCACAGGATACTATCCGATTCAGGAATGATTCATAAAAAATATTAAACGATCGATCCAGCTCGATCCGATTCGGTTCAGTTCGATCCAAACCGATCCAAATCGATTAATTTACACACCCCTAATATTTTCCTCCTATTTCCATTGGAATCCAAAAGAGACTCCATCACTTTATTGCGGGAAACTTAGCAACAAAATCCCAACCTTTTGATTCCAAAGCCCTGCAACCCCAGCAGGAGTATTAGTAATTACATGATTTTATACACAGATATATTATTTTGAAAGCCTTAAATGTCTGCAACCATAACACAACATAAAGACATTTTTTTTAATGAGGAAAATACGGGGCCGCACAGATAATAAGAGCACGGAACGAGGTTCTTTTTTTATTCCTTCTGTTAACGTAGATCCTTGGTTTTTCAAACATGCCCACAGTGAAAGGGAATAGTCAAGTATGAAATGATTTTTAAAAACAAATCAAAGCCCCATTCAACATAAAAGAGCAGGACGTGGTACAAACGCCTACTCTGATGATGTGATGATTTATTCTTTGATGTTCTACGTGGACGGCTTCTCTGGTCATTTCCTCTGGTTGAACGAGGAAGGAAAAACCATCAACGATGTCACTGTGACCTGTCTTCCAGCCTCCCTCCCTCCGTCCCCGTGTTCCTCCACTCACTCCTGTTTTCTCCTCTCCCCCTCGAACAGGAAGTCAGGTTTACGATGTCAAGCTGTTTCCTGAGGACCCGGTGGAGCTGCTGGTGGGGGACGCTCTCACCCTGAACTGTACTGCGTTGGTGGAGTTCAACACCGGGGTGGACATGCAGTGGTCCTACCCTGGCAAGGAGGCACGTAGCAGGGACAAGTTGGTGGAGACGGTATAGAAAATGTACTTGGTTCTAAGGCGTCTGTCTCCTCCCAGCAGACCAACAGCTGGGTGGACATCAAGCCTTACCGTGAAGCTCTGTCTCACGCCACGGAGGCTGTGAGCGTCCTCACCATCCACAGTGTCAACGTGACGGACACTGGGCCGTACGTCTGCAATGTGACCAGCATGGACACCACACTGACCCAACAGACTCAGGTCATAGTTCACGGTGAGAACCAGCTGAAGGTTGACTGATCATATTGGATTTGAACGTCCAGTCTCCACTACTGTCACCCAAATCACACTGAACCCATGACTCTCTGCCCGTGTCTTCTTGTAGAAAGACCATTCATCAGCCTGGACTACAGAAGTGGACCAGTGGTGGAGGTAACTGCTGGACAGAAGTCCTTCAAACTGCACGTGAATGTGTCGGCCTTCCCTACACCTGAAACACAATGGTGAGTCGGCCCAGGTGGACAGACAGACAGAGAGACAGACAGACAGATAGATACATAGATAGATAGACAGACAGCTAGATAGATAGATTAATAGACGGACGGACGGACGGACGGACGGACGGAGGGACGGACGGACAGACAGACAGACAGACAGACAGACAGATAGATAGATAGATCGATAGATAGATAGACAGATAGACAGTCAGACAGACATACAGAACAACAGACAGACAAACAGACAGACAGAAAGATAGACAGACGGTCAGCTAGATAAATAAATTAATAGACGGATGGACGGACAGAGAGACAGACAGACAGATAGATGGATAGATAGACAGTCAGACAGACAGACAGACAGAACAACAGACAGACAGACGGACAGACAGATAGATTTTATAGATGTCAAAGTACTAACAGCTTTGTTTGTTTGTTTGTTTGTTTGTTTGTGTGCAGGTATAAAGATGGCAGTGTAATAAACCAGCGGCCAGAGTTCAAGATAAAGAGGATGAGGGTTCATCTGAACCATGCTCTGGAAATCAAGGAGGTTTATCAGGAGGACTCTGGTCTCTACACCGTGGCACTGAAAAACACTGCTGCTGCACTGGAGAGGAGGCTCAACATCACACTTGTAGTAAATGGTAGGGATGTTTGACAATGTGAGTCGGCTGTGGCTCAGAATGTCCAAAAATGTGTAATACTGAGATACCCCAAATATCGCTTGACAACCGGAATCTATATGAAGGTTTGTGGTAGGAATAAAACCTGAGCACATCTCCGCTCCTCCAGTTCCTCCACAGATCCATGAGAAGGAAGTGGCAGAGACGTCCAGTCCATATCCCAGTGGCAGCAGCCAGACCCTGACCTGCACCGCCTACGGCCTCCCAGCTCCCTCCATCAGCTGGCAGTGGAGGGTCTGGGGTCCCTGTGCTCCCAGCAGCAGAATGTAAGACAATAAAAATGTAGTCTCTTGTAACCAGTGTAGAGGGAAAGACTAAAAGGTTGGTTGCAGAAGGTACTATTTGAAGGTAAAGTAATGAAAGTGGTCAGTGTGAAATTGCTGGGTGAGAAGAAGAGACACAGAGGAGATGGAAAGGAGATGAAGGTGGACAAAGATTACCAAAGAAGAAGAAGCATTCTTAAAGGTCAAGGCTGTTTCCTCCAGCCGCAGTGATCGGCCGTGGCTCATTGCTCACCTTCAAACTTCTTTTTTATTTAGGGTTCTGCAGAGATATTCTTGCTATGACATTGGCTTTGTTCGCCTTCAGCTGCTTTGGAGTCTGAGAAATGGGGTCTTGGCTCATTATCATTGGGTTAATGGAGGCAGTGACTGCAGCACAAATGAACACACACACACACACGCTCATGTCTTTCTGTGTTTGTGGGCACATCAGAAGCAAACAGCAGATCTGCACTGGTCCAATCATAGCTGATAACAATATATACAGTCAGAGGGGAAAAAAATCATTAGACCACCTTTGTTTTCTTCAATTTCTTGTTGCTGTTATTGCCTGGTGCCACTAAAGCAGTGACGTCAAACTCATCATTACATTGGGGCGGGGGCCACATCAACAATACTGTACAGTTTTCTTGGCGGGCAGGACGTAAATGGAGGACTGAGGAGATGTTACTACTCCATATCCTATTAATACATACTAGTACAGTTGATTATTGGTTAGTTCACTAATAAATATTGTTCACTGCTGTGTAATAAAAGAATTTAAATTTATCAGGTTAACAAACTTTTCTGCAGAGACCTTAAAAAATTTACTTGGTGGGCCTCATTTGGCCCCCGGGCCTTCAGTTTGACACAAGGAAGACAAAAAGTGGAAAATATCTAGATATCAGCTCTGAAATTAAGTTACTATACTACTATGGTGCAGTGTGATTTGAGACCTGGCAACAAAAAGACTATTTAATATATTTACATAAATGCATTATAACTCAATCTTAATCTGTATCCTAGCTCCAATCTCACCCATGTTTTCATCCCATCTTCAAACTTAACTTCCAACCTCAAAATAATCTGTCCTCAGCAAAATGTCCCCAGAAAGACACAGGTCCCCAGAATGCAGCTGTTTTTCCACCACAGTGTCCTCATAAATACACTACACCAGACACACACACACACTCAGACACACAGTTCCTTATTGTCAGGACCCGCCTTTGGCTTTTTCACTACTTTCCAATTTCCTCTGAATATGAAAATACAATCTCGTGGATTCTGTGGACATAAAGTGGACTTCACTTCTTTCTTATTATCTTTGAGACTGGTTTTACGGCTACGTCCGGCGCGGAGTATTACCCTAACAGTCACCTGACCCCCCCGTCTCCCTCCGAGGCTTCATTTCTTTTTAGTTATTGCTGTTTTACCAATTTCTGGGCCATGACTCTGGGGTTTGGACACTCGGCGCCACCTCTTGTTTTTTAGAGACAGTGACGGCTCGAGGCTGAGGTCCAGTTAGATCCGTTAGGTCCGTGCCCTGTCTGTGTGGACAAGGTAAAGGACAACAAACTGACATTGACTGAGACGTGACCTTTTCTGGAGGAATTGGATTTTTACTTTTTATGAGGTGATGTAGAAGTTTGGAAAATGGAATTGTTACGAAATCTTGCTTGTTTTTTTCACCCAAATAACATTTTCATAGAAATCAAAATAAATAGAATGAAATGCTTTTAGTCATTTTTTCTTCTTTTCCTTCCAACTTGTCCTTTTCTCAACAATATCCATCTCCCCCTGTCCTCTCCATCTTCTTCTCTGACTCCAACTACCTCCATGTCCTCCCTCACTGCGTCCACATCTCCTCTTTGTCTCCTACCTGGTAGCTCCATCTCTAGGATCATTCTTCTACCAATGTCTCCACTGTCCCTCCTCTGAACATGTCCAAACCATCTCAATCTGTCTTCTCTAGCTTTTTCTCCAAAAGTGCTGCTAGTCAATTCAATTACATAAACAGGGTTATGTGAATGAGTTCATATATATTTAAGATTTATTTCTTTTTTTAAATAGATTTTTGATGCATATGTAAATGTTGTAGGAAAGTAAAGAAAATTAATGTTTGGTGAAAAAAGACAGAGGTCCTTATGGGAGAAATGAAAAACTGTACTTAATTTCATGTTTCATTAGTTCTACTGAGTTGGTCACACTGTGGATGTGTATAATAGCTATGGATTCTGTAATTTTCTTTCATTAATTCACAGAACAAAGTCTTTTTTTTCTTACACGCTGACGCAGTGATGTGAAATACGATGCGAAGTACGTGGGAAATACATCATACCAAACCTCAGGACGTCTGCTGTGATCTGCTGCTGAAATGTCACCCGCTGCTCTGCTCTCTGCATGCTGATGAGGAGGAGAGAAGTGATGACTTCTTCTCTCCGTGTCTCTTCCAGCCTTCGACCAGACCAGCAGGGCCGGAGCGACGCCATCACCGACTGTCAGGACTGGCAGGACGTCGACGCGGGCAACACCATGAATGAGATCGAGGCGATTGAAACATCTGTCAAAGTTGTGGACGGGAAAGAAAAGGTTGATTATTGGTTGAGCGTTAACTTTTTTTCTGGTATTTGTTTCGTTCAATGATGACATCATCAGTATAGCAGCGGTAACACTCGCCCGCCGCACATCAGGCTGTGATGGTGATGAGTTGGGTTGCGTCAGAAAAAATGATGGATTGGGTTCCAATGCCGTGTTAGGATATTTTAAGACATATGATTAAGTTATCTGTGAATAAGGTCAATTATGTCTAAAGAAATTCTCAGAAGTTGAACATTGAGGCTTTGCTAGCGAATTGGATGGGCTATTGTTTTATTTTATTTTATGTTAGACCCTGAAATTCCTACCAACATCCGACCCTTGGGTCCTGAGTACTCTGTGGAGCCATCCCCAGTATTTATTTGCAAGATTCTATTCGTCCATTAGTCATATCTAAGTAATCGTTCTTTGTCCTGGGGACTAGGTCGACCTAGCACTTAAGGAAGCGGACTTGGGTCGCAGGTTCAAATCCACAAGCTGCCATGTTGCCACTGTTGGGCTCTAATCATAGCACCGTCCCGACCCACATAACCACTCGCAAGAAAGGCTCACTGCTGCCCCCCCTTGTCAGTATATTGTCCTGGTAATTGGTAACAGAAAAGAGGATGAGAATGTATGAATGAATGAATGTCCAAAAAGTTCTAATTGGAGTTAAGACACGTTTCATTCCTCAACTGAGGAACTTCATCAGTTTCTGGTTGATGTCAAAAGGTTCTCCAACCTTTTTTGTGCCTCGAACCGGTTAAATATCTCGTACTATTTTCATAGACCGGTCATTAAGTTGTGGCTGATAAATACCCCTTGAGAAAATGTAATTTCCGATGTTCTGAAATATTTTCCTACCTATAAAATCTTCCTACCCAAATGAACTGTGCATGGGCACAAGGACTTAGCCTACAAAGTCCTTATTGGGTCAGTTCCTACGCATAGCACTATCCTGACCCACATAACTTTCAGTGGGCTCCCCACCCACAGGAAGGCTCACAGTATGGTGCAGTTTGATTTGGGTGGCAGTGGTGGAGACTGCTGCCCCTAAGACATTTGATACAGAGAAGAGGACGAAAATGAATAAATGTTTATTGTCCTTTGTTGCGACTTGTTTCCACCGGATGAGTTAGCGTCTCCTGCGCCTTCTCTCGCCCACAGACAGTGAGTCGTCTGCAGATTCGAAACGCCAGCGTATCCGTCTTGTACAAGTGTTCTGCGGTGAACAAGGTTGGCAAAGACGAGCGGCTGATTTACTTCTACGTGACGAGTAAGTATGCGAGAGATAAGAGTGTAAGATTTATTTGGTAATGTTCAACCCAACAGCAGAAATCGATTCCGTGCCAGGTTTTTTCGTTGCACAGATATGACTGAAAAAGACCTGACGCTTGGATTATTTTTCTTGGAACGTTAGATCACTCAGCACCAGGGGTGTCTGGTGTATTTTCCCGTATGACCCATATTTGTTAGGTTTCCATGGAGACGATGAAATGTATCACTCGAGGCTTGGGTCAACTTTTTCTGGACTAGATAAAAATGCATAATCGCTGCACTACGAACAGAAAGCATGAGTAGACATCACATCATCAACATAATTTAAAAGACTTCTTCTTTGTCGTCTTCACACATTTACAGCGATCCCTGAAGGTTTCAGTCTGGAAATGCAGCCCTCAGAAAACCCCATGGAGCAGGAGACGGTGTCCCTCGTCTGCAGTGCCGACAATTATACCTACTCGCAGCTGCAGTGGTACCGCCTGGACCCTCAGACCCTACAGGACGAACAGGGCAAGACCCGAGAGCTGGACTGCAGAAGCGTCCACCTCTACGCTGACAGGCTGGACGGTCAGCTGTCCTTCAAGGACCCGTCCAACAGCTGGGTCCTGGACTTCACCATCACCTCCATACAGCTGCAGGACGAGGGTCATTACGTGTGCGGCGCTCAGAGCAGACACGGGGGAGACAGACAGTGTCTGTTCAGATACTTATCAGTCAAAGGTGAGACGTCAAAGGGCCGAACACTTCAGGGGGAGACACGCAGACAGCTGAGGAGACGTTGTAATCTCAGCAGGTTTTAGAGAGAATCCCAACCTGTGGCCGTGGAATCACATTGTGAGGCCGTGGAGCCTTAGGCTCTACAATAAAACATATTTACAAAGAAGTGCCCACCCACACACACAGACCCATATCTGGACATAATGGACAGAGAAACCGGTGGTCATGAAGCCCCAATGTGGGATGACAGAGAGGAGGCGCTGCAGGGTCAGGGTCAGAACACAAACAAATCATTTTTCATTTATGTTGTGTTTTTGTAATCTTGCATCGGCGCCTGAAGGAGAGATGTTCAACTTGATGAGATTTTTTTGACTTTTGCTCTTTCTACAGTCCAGCGAGACCTTTCAAGAAATACCACATGAATTTATAGTGAAGTACGTAGCGGATTCTGGACGGATCGGGCCAGTACTGATGGATATAGATTCTCCCTCCCTCACTACTACACCAGGGCTGTCGAGCTCATATTTACTGACTGAACAGTTTCCCCTAAAGGGACATATGTAACTGAAAGACTTTATATATGTAGATACTGGTTATTCAGTGTTAATGGATGGATGGGCCATTGGGTTGGCGGGTTTTGGGTAGATAGGTAGATAGATAGATAGATAGGTACTTGGGTAGGTAGATAGATTAGTAGGTAGACAAACAGACAGACAGGTACGGACATAGGTAGGTAGGTTGGTATATTGGTACTGAGATAGGTAGGTAGGTAAGTAGAGAAGGAGATAGATAGATAGGTAGGTAGATAGGTACTTGGGTATCAGTAGGTTGATAGATACAGTAGATACTCAGGTAGATATATATGTAGGTAGGTAGGTACTTGGGTAGGTAGATAGATCAGTAGGGTAGACAGACAGACAGACAGGTACGGACATAGGTAGGTAGGCTGGTAGATAGGTAGAAAGGTACTGAGGAAGATGGGCACTCGACATAGGTAGGGAGGGAGATAGATAGGTAGGTAGTTAGGTAAATAGATAGGCAGTTAGGTCGATAGGTACTTGGGTAGGTAAGTAGGTCAGTAGATAGATAGATCAGTAGATGGACAGATGGACGAAAGTAGTTCCCTTGAGGGTAGGGTTCTTAAAGATGTTTCATGTCACATCCAAAAAGTTTCTTCAGTTCTGAACCAAAGAATTTTTGGGGGGTTTTAGGCAAATGTATTGACTTGGCAGGACAAATTGTGTGGTTCGCAGGCCTTGAGTTGACAGGGAGACACGTCCTCTCCACGGACTCTGTCCTAACCTCCTGCTCTGTCCTCTCTCTCCTCCTCACAGCCATAGAGGCGCCTCGGTACAAACGCAGCCTCAACAACCAGACCGTGAACGTGACGGAGTCTCTGAGGATGGAGTGCGACGTGGAGGGCAGACCTCGACCCCGCCTCTCTTGGTTCAAAGACAACCAGCCTCTCCACCAAATGTCAGGTGCATAAATATGCCAACGCAGGCGATGCTGGTTTACACAACAGTGTTGGACCATTGGTTGCCAAGAACCTGCACGTATCACACACACACACAAACAAAGGGGAGAAGTTTGTTATGACGTGTCTTAAATTAGTTCAACTTTGTTTGGTTCGTTTACTGTCATACTTTCCCAGAAATCTCTGATGTAATTTCCATATTAGGCCTTTATACTATAAAAGGATAAATATTAGGGACACTCGATATGTCAATATCGTCCAGACACTTACTTTCCAATTCCGATATCAACCGATACCCATATGTACCTGGTAATCTTTATTCATTTATCGGAGTAATCCGCTGTATGACTAAGAGATTAATGTAGTGAGCTGCAATGCTGCCATCTAGTGACTTTCACAGTCACATACAGTTGTTTATCCCCCACAATTATTTTAAGGGCACACATTATTTCAGAGAAATAACTATTCTTACAGATATTTCAACATACAAGACATGGAGCAACCAAAGTTCTCCAAATTATATGATTGGTTTGTATTGCGGTTGCAATGCCTGTGTTTATCCTCTAGATGGCGTAGGGAAGACAAAAAGCATTTCAGGATTTTAGCCTTTATACCTGACTTTTGTCCTAGTTCATGTAAATCTGATCCTGATCTGATCTGATCTGTATCCACTGTCCCTCCTCTGAACATGTCCAAACCATCTCAATCTGTCTTCTCCAGCGCTGTCTCCAAACCTTCCTGTCTGTGTTGTCCCCCTAATCACCTAATTTCTGATCCTGTCCATCCTTGTCTCTCCTAAAGAGAATCTCAGCATCTTTAACTCCTCCACCTCCAACTCTGTCTCCTGTCTTCTGTTGCGGCTTCTGACGTCAGTAAAATAAGTCCAGAGCCGTAGTACTCTGCCTGTACTGTAGTAGCAGGACTCCATCAACCTTGGACTCCTATGTGTATGGTAACATGCATTACAGAAAAGAATACAAAAAACATCCACCCACTCAATCACCCACACACTCTACTTGGAGCAAACATGTCAAGACCGAGCGGTGGACACACTCCCACCCACAGACAAACACACACAGTTCGTTGGCTTCTCAGAGTGTGTCCACTCGTTAGATCTGAACGAGGGGAGTCGGAGGTCAGTGTGGATGTGAGTGACAGCTACTGCCCTGGTTAAACGTTGTGGTGGGATTTGCAGGACGGGGCGGGAAATGGTTGACTTCTGTCTCAGCCTCCAGAAATGGACAGGAATTAGAGAAACATCTGCAAAGATGTTGATGGATTTATAAAGTTAGTGGCACCAAGTCACAGCACATCCATTCACACACTGTGTTTGTGTGTCTGTGTGTGTCTGTGTGTGTTTGCATCATCCCATAATTCCTTGCAGGGATCCAGCTGCAGGATTCAAACCGCACTCTGAGTATCCAGCGGGTGCGAGAAGAAGATGCCGGACTTTACACCTGCACCGCCTGCAACCAGCGCGGCTGTGTCCACTCCACAGCTGCCGTCAGGGTCATCGGTGAGACGGCTAAACACACACACACACACACATTAAAATTGAAGACACCACTCCAGCCTAAACTCCTGTGTCGATTCTTAGCTGTAAAATCACGTGTGTTTTTCCTAGATTTTCTTACATTCTACTGGTTCTAACTGTGATTTATTTTCTCCTCAATCTTGTTTATCAACTTTGGGCGGACGTTTAAAGAAAGTTTGAATAATTTAGCGGTTGCTTAAGGCGTCACGGCTGAGCCGAAGACTCGCCTTCTCACCTGGATTGTGTTGAACGGCTGCATGAATGAAGTCGTAGTTGCATCAGCTGAAAAGGCTGGGAGAGAGAATGAAAACCAACCACATACTGGTTGCAAAATTGTAATGTGTTAATGCACGGCTGGGATTCAAACCATCAACCCTCTAAGGACAGAGGCCCCGCCCCTTTAGTCACCTGACCCGTTTTCTTTTTTTGCAATTTCTGCTAAAAAAACATGATATTATTGCAAATTGCTGTTTAATTTGCAAAATAAAAGTCTACAGTATAAGGCCATCGCTTTGGAACAGAGTCAATGTCTCTGTCATTGTCATGAAACTCCAGGGTTCACATCCTGGGCAGGATTGAATCCTGGTTAGAGCGGTTGACTTCTCTTAAACCAGGAGGTGCAGGACCAGGGGTAGTGTGGTGCAGTGTGATTTGGGTGGTGGCCATGGAGTATGGCCATGTAAATCAATCAATGTTGGAAGAATTTCTGGGATTTTAGTGCATGAATAAATAATAAAACTTATTATTATTTTAATAAATATTGTATGACTCAATGAAAGAGCAAAGAGAGCAACAGAATTTGTAAGTTGCCAGAAAAGTAAACTGCACCCTCCCCTGGCAATAAAACGAAGAGAGTTGTTGAGTTGTTACCTTATGGTTGATATTGATCCAGCAGTTTATCACAACTTTGTGTAAATTGAATTTTAAAAAATTGTCTTTTTTTTTCTCCAGGTTCTAGTGACAAGGCCAACGTGGAGATTGTTATTCTCATCGGGACCGGAGTCATCGCCGTCTTCTTCTGGGCCTTGCTTCTTGTCATTTTCTGCAACGTGAAACGGGTCAGAACACATTTCGGTCTTTTTGCCCGTAAAAAGTCATGACTGTGATTGAGTTGCTCAAGCCTTGAAACTTGTGCAACTGGTTTGATCTCAGGAGTAAGTCTTCGACTACAGAGAGATCTCCTAACAAATCCTGACATCAGTTCCAGTAATGAGGCCAAACACGAGTCCTCGCTGCTCTTTTCCCTCTTTGTCAAATCCCTGTTTTCTTTAAACGTAGCTGCAACAAAACTCCAAGGCTGGAATTCCTATTATTGGATTCCGACATTGATGGTTTTCGCAGTCACTCAGTCAAACAGACGAGTTTTCGCTGCTTGGTTCCAGCCTTATCCCTAAAACATGATTTTCTCCTGAGTCCTATATATTTACCCTGCTCCTCACTGCTCCTTTCCCCTGCCCTCCTCACCCCTCAGGTTAACCCCGCAGACATAAAGACAGGCTATTTGTCCATCATTATGGACCCAGTGGCGGTGCCGCTGGATGAACAATGTGAATACCTGCCCTACGACTCCTCGCAGTGGGAGATCTCCAGAGACAGACTCCGACTGGGTGAGCAGCTGGAAGTGATTTCTGGGTGAAGGAGTGTATGAGAGAGGAGGGGAGGAGGTGTGTGTGTGTGTGAGGGGAATTTAATTTCCCTAAAACGCATAAAATTAATTCCCTCATAAATCGTGTTTAGTGGAAATTTCCTTTCCTAAAAGTATATTAAGACAGAATTAAAAAACCCATTCATCTAGAATTTTTTTTAGTTGGTTTAATTTGATTTTTCTTTTCATTAATCCCTGTTGCAGCTCGACGCAGCTATATTTTTTTTATTTGGGAAACTGGAAATCGATTGGATAAATTATGCAGGGAACGTTCCCTCTGTGGAAGTCTATTAGCAGTGAACAGCAGAAGTCCGACTTCCTTCAGCTGAAAAAACAGAACCACTTTTTATTCATATCGCTATTGGAAACTAGTGGCTTTATTTGATTTGTTAGTGGGCGGAATATCGGCATAAAATTGCTCATTTCTAAATAACAATTTGTGGTTATGTACAGTGCATCCTGATTCCTGTAAGTCTAATAGTGTATTTATAAGACATATATATATATATATATACATATATATATATATATATATATATATATATTTAAAAAGTCTGATATTACGAGCCTGACATTGGTGTAGTTATATAATATCTGTAAGGTCATTATTGTATAATACAATTCCACTAAGAAGTGTGTGGGTTTCACCAAATTTTCTGGAATCCCACCTAGCGTTCCAAGAGTTTAGCAGAATCAGTTGATATCAGATTTGTTTTTTATTTATTTATATATATATATATATATATATATATGCTTAAAAATACATAATTAATGAGTAACACATTTGAAAACCCCTTTGGCCAAGACCAATTATCAGTGCGGTTCATTACCATTTTTATCTGGGCTGTGAATCTTGTATGATAATGGTGTTTTCTTTTGGTTCTTTGTTTATCTGACTATTCACTGCTTGTTGGAAGGGCAGCAGAGGGAAGTGCGAGTTAGCCAGCGTGCAGCTTGTGTTTAATGACAGAATTCAGCTTTGGGCAGTTCAGGAAATGATTCCGAATAAACTACGTTTTATTTTTCCCTACCAGCTCGTTAAGGCGGCATAACTCTAGCTTAGCCTCCGATGGAACAACATCAGATAGTTAGAAAGAAAGAAAGATCTTCCCAATTTTGGGGAAATTTTTGTGATAACAGCAGCACTGAACTGCTAGCAAGCACTAAGCTTGGGGTCTAAGCTTGGGGTCCCTTTTGGGAATCGAACCCAGCACTCACCCTGTTTGAGGCAGGCATGCTAAGCGCTGCACTATTGAACCAAGAGACCTTAGACATTGAGTCGACAATATCTCAGAAGCTTTGCTTAAAAAAACTTGACGTCTAAAAAGGTGTGGATTTTACGTAGAGTAAAGTAAAAGTAGAGTACGAAAGAAACCAGGAGTAAAAAATACAGTAGTATTATCAGTTTACTACAGTAGTAAACTGTACCTTAACCGGGTGGCAGTAGGGGCCTAGTGGTTCAGGAAGCAAACCTCAATCTGCAAGGATTCAGGTTCGAATCCACCAGTTGCCAAGTTGCCACTGAGGTGCTTTGACCATAGCGTCACAATAACTCCCACAGAACTCAATGGGCTCACATTTGGGTGTCAGTCGTGGAGACTACTGCCCTTGTGCCCCGATAATCATTAAGAGAATGAGGGTTAATGAATGTATCTAGAAAATGTATTTTCACGAAAATAAGGCGTTGTCGTAAGGCGGACGTAGTTAGAGAACACCATGAGAACGTTGCTCTATTTTTAAGTACGCACACTTGTATGCTTGTGTGTGTTGTTGTTTATAGTGGATGTAGTAGAGGCCTTTTGTGTGTGTTAAATATAGTAATGGCACACAAAACTGAGACTAAGCCTTTAAGTACAGTCTTATGGTGGTGAAAATACGGTAAGAACCCTAACACTTTGTCAACTGACCAGAGGAACTTGTCGTTCTCCCAATGCTGCCATTCGGGTCAGAATCCCACCTTGACGTCTGTATTGATTCCAGATACATTTACATTTCCTGGTGCTGTCCAACGCAGCAACTTGTCTTTTCCAGTGACACCGAGACCAAACTCTCATTGATCAACTGTGTTGTTTTTTTCCTTCCTGTCCCTTCTCTCGGCGTAGGGAAAGTTTTGGGACACGGTGCCTTTGGGAAAGTAATTGAAGCATCCATCCACGGCATCAGCAAAAGCAGCGGCCCTGACACGGTGGCAGTGAAAATGCTGAAGGGTGAGATTCATCTGGGTGTTATTTGAATAGTACATGAGCCCCGGCCGGGCGGGGGCGCCGGGGGTGGCTGTGAGGTTGACTCACTTTGATAAACAGTACTATGTGCAGCCAGTGTGATGCCAAGCCTCTTGATGATGAACAAAGAAAATAAAACAATTTTTTTATTCCGCACCCTGTGGTTGACCTGCTGTGTTTTCCGTTCAGATGGAGCCACGGCCAGTGAGCACAAGGCTCTGATGTCGGAGCTGAAGATACTGATCCACATCGGTAATCACCTGAATGTTGTCAACCTGCTGGGAGCCTGCACCAAACCAAACGGTGTGTAAAAGCACACATACATGTTCAAATAAGACTAAACACTGAGATACGAAAAGAAAAGCTGGAGAAAAGAGCTAGAGGAGTTGAAGATACTGAGATCATCTTTGGGAGAGACAAGGAACAGGACAGGATCAGGAATGAGGTGATTAGAGGGACAACACAGACAGGAAGGTTTGGAGGAAAAGCTTGAGAAGACAGATTGTGATGGTTTGGACATGTTCAGAGGAGGGACAGTGGATACATTAGTAGAAGAATGACCCTAGAGATGGAGCTACCAGGTAGGAGACAAAGAGGAGATTGATGGATGCAGTCAAGGAGGACATGGAGGTAGTAGAAGATTGAGAGGACTGGGAGATATGGAGGTTGATTCACTGTGGAAACCCTTGAATCACCACCTACAGAGATACTACCGTGTTCTACCTACTTTGGAAGCTGAGACCTGACAGTTTTATGGATTGACCTTTCCCACATCTTGGGGCAGTTGGTGGCGTAATGGTCAAGGAAGTGGAATAGGGTCCGCAAGGCCCTTTGTACGAATCCCCCTACCACCAAGATAGGATGCTTAATTCAGAGGTCACATTTTGTTGTGTGCAGTGGTGTGAATCACAATGTGGAGTAGTGTGAATGACAAGGAGTTAGATTTCCTTCCTTTCCTCATCTGTCGTAACCCCGAAAATTCATGGTTTCCGACTCTAATCTGATCTCTTGACAACTTAAACATTACTCAGTCAAAGCACTCTCCACCAATCCAACCCAAATCACACTGCACCGTACTCTGAGCCTTCCTGTTGATGGTGAGTCCATTGGAAGTTAGCTTGACTCAGAAGGTGCTATGCTCAGAGCACCTCACTGGTACCTCAGGAGCTGGTGGATTCGAACTTCCTGGAGCCAAGTCTACTGCCTCCACCTACACTCCACCACTGCCCCATACAGTAGTTGAAGAATGGAAATCTAAATGCAGAGACACAAAGATTTAAGAAATTGGCCACGGAGAAGAGAGTGAAAGAGTGACAAGGGGAGATGCTGAGAGATGCTAGGAGTCATAGTTCCTAATAGTACGCTGTGTACAATCTCGTCAAGGTAAACAAAACATACTGAGGGATGTGGAGTATGTGGAGGGAGGTGACTGTAGCAGTATACGTGGTTTATACAGTCAGAACTTTTTGGTGTTGCTTAGGAAACTGTTTATTCTACACAGAGTTTCTTACAGAAATGGAGACCAGGGGAAAAATGTCAAGAAAATCATCTTAGGATTTAGGATTTAGGTGGATGTTTTTTTTTTTCGTGCTTCACTGAATTCGGCCTCAACTGTTTACAGATTTCAAAACTTTCCTAATTAATTTCCTAAATGAACAAGTCAGGATTAGGCTCTGGTTTAATTCCAGCTCAAATTTCTCACTCCATTTTTCTCTTCACGGGCCGCTAGCGATGTTTTAATGCTGGCGTTGTAATAATGATGTTTAACATAACGTCACAGAAGAATCTGTTGCATATTCAAAGGCAGGTGCTCAGCTGACGGACTTCACCGGGTAAACATGTTGGTTCTGCTTCACCACACACACAGTGACTGTTGAACCTCCTGTCGAGACTGAAAGACACTGCCTGGGGTGAAGTCCTCTCCAGTGAAATTGCGAACATTTCTGGATGTTGAAGAAGCCTTTTCTTTGTCGCTGCGTCTCTCCAAAACAACACTTGTTATTGAAGCACCATTTGCAGCCTGCAGTAGCTCTCAACTTTATTCCGCGTTGCACTACTTATGCAACCACAAGGAAGCTAATCTTGGTGATTGAAGCTCGGAAGTGAAGCCGTGAACAGCTCTCCTGGATATGGATGTTTGTTCAGGTTTTAAGAGATTACGAATTGAATTGGATTAAAGCACATTTTCAGCAGAGAGAAATGTGAGTGGTTAGAACGTGGCAGTAGTGGAGCCCTATTGGCTAAGTAAGCGGACTTGGGTCCGCAAGGTTTGAATCCACCAGCTGCTAGGTTGCCACAGAGAAAACAATGCTGCTTGCTATTCCTGCTAAAGCCTAATCTGAGCATACCCTTTGCCACGGTGGCAGCCATCTGCTGCTCACACTGTATGAGTGAATCGCAAGAAGGATCAGTTCGCTGCTCAAAACTCTTTTGCTCACACTGTACGATCAGCAGAACTGCTTTGGATAAAAGTATCTGCCAAATGTAATATAATGAAGACAAAGAGGAGGATGGAAGTAGCCCGTAGTAGGAGAAGCGCTGATTGCCCGATCGGCATCATCACACAGCTAAAAAATGGTGGCAAAATCTGCTCAGAGTCGCACAGTCTACGCCTAGCTTTATGTTTCCTTGTCATGTCTTCACTAGTCAAGGGAACGCTGTCCTAACACCAAACAAGGGAATATCAGTCTCGTTTCATGGGTTCCTTCCACACTTGTCTATCAAGAGCTATTATATCAGGCGAGTGCCTCCCTAACTTCAAGAAGCTCTCGAACACCCAACTCCTCAAAGAGCACCTCCTGTGCCCCTTGCCCCATAAACCTCCTTTTGTCTCCTTAAGCACTTGTTTCCTAAGGTAAGAGTTTCATGAGCTTCTATACATATAAAGTGATTAATCCTCATCTTGTACGTCACTTCGTACATATATTAAATGTTCAAGAAGTCAGAGTAGGCAACAAGTAGAAAAGAACCTCTAGAGGTGGAGGTTTGCACCAGAGAGAAGAGGAATGAAGGTTGGTCGTAGCAAGACAGAGTATAGGTGTGTTAATGAAAGGGAGAACAGTGGAATGGTGAGGTTGCAGAGGTGCTGAAGGTGGAGGAGTTGGAGGTGGAAGAGTTTAGATACGGAGGATCAACTGTTCAGAGCGGTGGGGGAGTGGATAGAAGAGAGTCAGCTAAGGTGAAGGGAAAGGTTTACAGGACGGTGGTGAGAGCAGCCATGATGGATGGATTAGAGACACTAGGAATAGGTAGAAGACAGGAGACAGAGCTGGAGGTGGAGGAGTTAAAGATGCTGAGATTCTCTTTAGGAAGGACAAGGATGGACAGGATCAGAAATGAGGTGATTAGAGGGACAACACAGACAGGAAGGTTTGGAGAAAAAACTAGAGAAGACAGATTGAGATGGTTTGGACATGTTCAGAGGAGGGACACATTGGTAGAAGAATGATCCTAGAGATGGAGCTACCAGATGGAGCTACCAGGTAGGAGACAAAGAGAAGGTTGATGGACGCAGTGAGGGAAGACATGGTGGTAGTTGGAGAGTACAAGATACAGAGGACAGGGGGAGATGGAAATTGTTGACTCGCTGTGTCAACACCTGAAAAAGGGACAAAGCTGAAAGGAGAAAGAATACATCAAATGTTCAAGATAAAATTGTTGGAATTAGTTGAAGCCAATTGTTTGTAATGTACTCATTTATTCTACTTTTGGTCTTTAACTTTATTATTATCCAGTTCTCTGTAGCAGTTTTCATGGCTCGACTTCGTTATCATGACAAATATCATGTTCTCAACCTATCAATGTGGTAGAGAAGAGAACTACGACAGACAAGACAGAAAGTCCTGTGTTGCTAAGTGTAATTTAGTCCACTTGGCAACAGGGAAGAAGAAGCAGAAGTGAAGACAAATGAAGGGGTGGTGGAGGGGGCGGATGGGTGGGAGTACCAGTCAGAGGTTAGTTGCATAAGAGTGGATTTTTTAGACTGAAGACAGAACGGTGCTACGGCAACGTGACCTGTGTAGCGTTCAATTAACACTTTTAACTCTCTGATAATGAAAATCCATTAACCCAGTGCTTGTGTTTTGCTAAATATACTTCCGTTTTAAGAGAAAACGGTGGGGAAGATCTGCTAAATTGCTATCAATCATCAAAAGTTTATATCAGACATCCCAAATATATGTACATATATCTATATAGACACACATATTAATATGTATATACGTATATTTACGGAAGAAAAATGCCAAAGTGAAAAAATGTGATTGCACTGCACTGCATTTTGCTATGATTAAATCCTGAACAAAGAATCATCAGCTGTATTATATCACGACTGTAGCAGCTGAACTCACTCACTTGTACCAGGTTAACAGTTTTGTGATCTCTTTACAGACAAAATACTTCCCTAAGTTCCTCATCCCAACTTCTGCTTCTACTTTCAATCCCCAGTAAGCCTTACTTGAAATCCTCATTAAAAAAAGAACCCTCTTTTTTTGGCTGAAAACCATTTCCTCTCTGAGTGTCCCCATATCACGGCTTCTAAAAGACTGCCTTACATCGCCATGTCCCCACAAGTATAGACACACCAGTATTACACACACACACACAGAACTCAAGAGATTGGGACGAAGCAGTGGAGGGCATCATCAGAGAGCTAATCAGAGATGAAGAAAAAGAACATTCTGCAGAGAACAAAGTTTGGAGTTCTTTCTAAAATGTCTGAGATCTGAGGAGACCTGAATGAAGGGCAGGTTTATCACCAAGAGCTACGGCGTAGCTGAGGTCTGGAGCCACCTGTCGATCTTTACCTGCAATCAGCCTCACCCTTCACACCTGCCTCTCCAACCATCAGCTTCATCACCCACACCTGCTCCCCTGTGTATATAAACAGGCTTCTCCCCTGAAGTGTGTTTGTTTGGCTGACGCATGTGTTGTTTTTTTTTTTCTTTCCCCCTTTGGGTTGAATGTTGTGAGTCTATGAAACTGTTTGTGGGTTTAATGTTCAGTTAGTGTGATGCGTTCAGGTCCTGCAACTTGCTGAGACATTTGAAGGTCTGATCATGAATACCAAAGCGATGCGCAATCTGCAGTTATGAATAAACATGACAGGATGAGGTTGAAATTCCAATTTAATTTGGTTCTTGTGCCCGACCCTCAAGATGTTTGTGCAAATACTGTTTTTGCACTGATGTTAAATACAGCGTTTGCTGCGCAGCCATTTTTAATGATTTGTGTGTGAAATAATATGAAAAAACAAATCCATGTTGAACAGGCAGTGGTGGACTAGTGGTTAAGGAACCCACCAGCTGCCAGGCTGCCACTGAGCAGTGCACTGTTTCGACCTACATAACTTCCAATGGGTTCACCACCCACAAGAAGGCTCACAGTATGGTGCAATGAGATTTGGGTGGCAATCATGGAGACTGCTGTCCCTGTAACCTGGCAATGGATAAGAGGAGGAAGATGAATAAATGAATGAATAATTCACATTGAAGTGCAGGGGAGTTATTCCCATCTTTACTTATATAACGCGAAACTTTTAAAATATCAACATGTCTGACATCCATTAGTTTGGTTCATTACAAACTTACTCTCTTCAGTGTGACTCAGTTTAGTCTGACTCACTCCAATCTGACTTAGTTTGTCAGATTCTGAGTCTGGCTCAGTTCAGTCTGACTAACTACAGTTGAGTGAGTCAGTACAGTCTGACTTAGTCCAGACTGACTCACTACAGTTTGACTCAGTTCATTCTGAATGTCAGTCTAAGTCGGTTCAGTCTGACTTGTTTCAGTCTAACTAATTTCAGACGGACTCCCTACAGTCTAAGTCAATTCACTCAGACTGACTCAGTTCAGTCTGACCCACTACAGTGATACTTCCTTCAGTCTGACTTACTACAATCTGAATCAGTTCAGTCTAACTCCCTACAAACTAACTCTCTTCAGTCTAAATAAGTTCAGACTGAATCAGTTCATTCTGACTCACTACAGTGTTACTTCCATCAGTCTGACTTACTACAATCTGACTCAGTTCAGTCTAACTCCCTACAAACTAACTCTCTTTAGTCCAAATCAGATCAGACTGATTCATTTCAGTCTGACTCACTACAGTGTTACTTCCCTCAGTCTGACTTAATACAATCTGACTCAGTTCAGTCTAACTCCCTACAAACTAACTCTCTTCAGTCCAAATCAGATCAGACTGACTCAGTTCAATCTAAATCACTACAGTGTTACTTCCTTCGGTCTGACTTACTACAATCTGACTCAGTTCTGTCTGACTCACTACAGTGTTACTTCCTTCTGTCTGACTTACTACAATCTGACTCAGTTCAGTCTGACTGAGTTCAGTCTAACTCGCTACAAACTGGCTCTCTTCAGTCTAAATCAGTTCAGACTGACTCAGTTCAATCTAAATCACTACAGTGTTACTTCCTTCGGTCTGACTGACTACAATCTGACTCATTTCTGTCTGACTCAGTTCTGTCTGTATTTGTGAGTTTTGTATTCTTTCAAGGCAGTTCCTAATAGAATGAAGTCTTAACACTATTATTGTCATAACCGACTCAAAACCTGTTTAAATCAATCCCCATGAAGCTAATAAACAACCCCTGCACCCTCCCGACAACAAAAATTAACTCATGCAGTAGATCATTTGTGACGAGTGAGTTTGTGAAAGGGCTTATCCTGCTTCCACAACGAGGCCAATCATCTCAGATGTGAAGGAGCAGCAGTGTTTCATGAATAAGAATGGTGTTTGGGGGGGAAATGAGCTCTTCAGCAAGAGGCAGAAATCATCCCAACGTTTAATCAGGCAGAGTGTGAGCGAGATGATTTGTAGCCTCATTTCCACCCAACACTGTTGTGAACAAACAAACTGAAATGAGTGTATGTGTGTCACCAGGTCCGTTGATGGTGATCGTGGAATACTGCAAATACGGGAACTTATCCAACTTCCTCCGAGCCAAGAGAGAGTTCTTCCTCCCCTACAGGGTATGAAATGATCCCAAATATAATTTTCTGAAGATTTCTTTGCTCAAGCCTCATGAGTCGTATTTATTTTCTTCATGATTTATATTCTCCTGCCTGCCTTAGAGTTGTTCTCATTCTGTTCTACTCAGGATCGTTCTCCGAAGACTCAGAGTCAGGTCAGGAGGATGATCGAAGCTGGTCAAACGGACCAAAGAACTCGTAACCAATCGAATCCGTCATCTTCGCCGAACACCGTAACTCAGAAATCGACAAGCGACAAAAGTGAGTCTGTGTTGTTTCTACTAACGCAACTGGATCTCAATTGGTTGCCTGTGTTCTACCACATTTAATGTTCTTTCTTTAGTTGGCTTTTTTTTTTTAAAAGCATTTTGCCAACCTACAAATGTTCTGGTTTCTTTGAGAGTCACACCACGTACTGTGATGGTTACATCACTGAGAAGGAGAACACCACTGGAGTGGACCTCAGGTCTCCTTGTGTGTGTTAATATCTCAACCTGGAGGTCAACTCTTCTGATCCCCAACATGTTAAGAGCTGAGACTGGTGGGAAATTGGATTTTTCTCTCATTACGGCTTCCTTTCTTCTTCTTTCAGTGGAGGACCTGTGGAAAACACCTCTGACTATAGAAGATCTCATTTGCTACAGTTTCCAGGTGGCCCGTGGGATGGACTTCTTGGCCTCCAGAAAGGTTAATAGTCAACATTACACAAGCAGGTTACGAAACGTCACTAGAGTAACAACTTTTTCTGTGCGATGTGTAGGTGGGATACCTGCAGTTGACATTGAAAACCTCTACCGGCTAGCATTTGACAGTATCAGCACAGCCAGCAGGTGGCAGTACTATAGCTGATTACGTAAATTGAGCTGCAGGAAGATTCAGACGAAGGGAAGGTTTATGCCTGGCATAGCATTGGTAACACACCCTCAGACCTCCAACTTTTAGATCAGACGTGGGCAATATAGGGCTCGAGGGCCAGATGCAGCCTGTTTAGTGGTTTCAATCCGGCCTGCCTGTTGTGCATATCAGTTTTAGTCTAATAGTTTGCCTGTGCTAGATGGTAGATGGACCCATAATATCTTGGGGCTTAGTGTCTATGCAGAGTAGCCTGTAATGACAATGTAGCACCACCGTCAGGCCAACGAGATGAAGTTCAGTCCAAATAGTAAAACATTAACAATGAAGCTAAACATTTTTTTTTCCATTGGAAATCAATGTGGTTTGTTGATGATGATGGGGATCAAATGAAACCTGCATGAGTGCTCTGTTACCCATGATTACCCATGATGCATTGTGAGGGAAAAGGTCAGCCTTCCCAGCAATGACAGGGTCTAATAAAAGCTAAGACATCGGGAGACGGCACGGACCGCTCGCTGGGTTGAAAGACGGGATTTAACACCACGTTAATGGAAGTAGGAAAAATTTTTAGGCCAATTATTTTAGGATTTTACAGGTGTAGACAACTCGGGGTATAGGAAACCCTAATGGTACATGAGGGCATTTATGCTGGGACGAAATTACTTTTATCTTTTTGGATCATTCTTGATTCTGTCTCATTCCTAATCAACACAAAGAGGAAGGTTTGGAGAAAAAGCTAGAGGAGACAGATTGAGATGGTTTGGACATGTTCAGAGGAGGGACAGTGGATACATTGGTAGAAGCATGATCCTAGAGATGGAGCTACCAGGTAGGACAGTGTCCCCAGACCTCTTTTGTGCCACGGACTGGTTAAATGTCTGGTTCTTTTTTCACGGACCAGTTGTTAAGTTGTGGCCCCTTAATAGAATGAAATTTATGGTGTTCTGAAATATTTTCCTACCTATAAAATCTTCTTACCAGAATGGACTGAACATGGACACAAGGATTTCTCATGTCCACCCAGCCTATAATTTTCTGCTACCAGGATGATGGAATCCTAGCCATTCTATTGGTCAGTTCTTTTGTTGATATGGGTATGGATCAAGTGGAANATAGACAGATGGGACCAAAAGGAAACATTATTTCTCTGCGGCCCGACACCAATTCACCCACGGACCGGTACCGGTCCCCGACCCAATGGTTGGTAGGAGACAAAGAGGAGATTGATGGATGCAGTGGAGGAGGACGTGGAGGTAGTTGGAGTCAGTGTAGAAGATGGAGAGAACAGGGGGAGATGGAAAAGGATGATTCACTGTGGTAAACCCTGAAAATGGGACAAGGTGAAAGGACAAAAAAACGAAAAAAGAAGTTTTGATCCATTTCGATAAGTGGACACTTTTATCATCTGCTCCAATTTTCATTCATTCTCACAGCCTAAAAACTGCTCTCGACTCTTTGTGCCTGTTTTTATGCAGGCACTTGTGCACAAATGTGTTCAGGGTCAGTGAGTGTATGTCTTTGGGGAGGGTTTGCTTCGTGGAGGGATGAAAACAACAAACATACTTGATATATTTATATATATATATATTTGAGTCTATCTGTATAATTAGCCACAGAGCTTCTGTCTGACAATGGAGCTGAGCTATAGGTGACAGGATGTGAGCAGGAGGCCGGTGTTTGGAGGCGACCGTTTCACCCTGTAGGGCTTGTTTACGTGACAGCTTTGTGAATGATGCTGTATCTGCAGCAGCCCACCTCACACACCGCAACAGACACACACTGACACACTCCAGACCGCGCCGCAGGCAACGGCAGTATTTGAAAAACCCGATTTTATTTGCTTCAAATCCCGTCCGTGTTCCCGCTGTCGGAAACTGTGCTCGCACAAAAGGAAAACACAGGCATTTCTGAGTGGTGGTGGTGTCACGCGTTGATGTTCTCTGTGTGCGTCCGTGTATCTTCACAGTGTATCCACAGAGATCTGGCAGCCCGGAACATTCTCCTGTCAGAAAACAACATCGTGAAGATCTGTGACTTTGGTCTGGCCCGAGATATATACAAAGACCCCGACTACGTCAGGAAAGGCAACGTAAGACGACCGTCTCCTCACAAAATTTTTTTTTTCTGGAAACTTCTGCCTCCTTCTTCTCCTGTCGTTCCACCTCCAACTTCTCTCACACATACTGTACATTCAAGGCTCTGATTCTATAATAGAACCAATTCTTTTCTTTGTCAGAAGTGATTAAATATTTGATTAATTTGAGTAGTTTTAGATCTCAACTTTTAACCCTTTAATGACTTGAATTGTGTTTCCAGTAATTCCATCATCATTCCTTATCCAATCTCTAATTCCCTGTCGACACTAGGAATGCCTGTTAATATCAGCCCACTGATATTATTGCGATATTGTCATATAACGCTATAGTTGTAAAAATCATTTAAAAAAAACCCCAGAAATTTCTTACACCTTGGGGTTCTCGTAGTTATTTGTGCACTAACATAGTGTTGGGCATAAATCGGGCATTTTTATATTAAGTAAAGCTCACTAGGTGGCAGCATTGCAGCTCATTTGATTAATTTTGTACTCATACAGCGGTTAGTTTAGATAAATAAATATTATAGGCCTACATCGGTATTGGTTAATATCAGAATCTGAAAACAGGAGTTTGGACACATCCACTGTTTTGTCCACACATGGTGGGAAAACATTTTTGTTTTCACAACTAACAATCAGAGTTGACGTCACCAGAGTTTTAACGCAACTTTTGAAAACATTCTAAAACCACAATTTACCACGTTTAACCATATTGAAAAATTCTGACGTTTGATTCAATCACCTGTAAAAACAAGCGTAAAAGCGTACATCAACTTGACGTAGTTTGTCATAGTGCACTTTAAATTAATCATGATTAATTGCTCAACACGTTGTCTTCTCCCGGGACCCGCCCTTCACCTTTAGACCAGTGCAGCTCATGTAACTAATCTCATACTCATACAGTGGTTTGTTCAAATAAATAAATAAAATATAAATGTTACCAGGCCTTTATCGGTATCTGTTGACATTGGAATCTGAAACTAAGAGTTTGGAAAATACACACAAAACGTCATCTTCAACATCCACTGTTATTTGCACAACATTTTTGTTTTCACAACTAACAAACTGACCATCAATCTGACATGAATGTCAGCTGCTCAGAGCAACTCGGTGGCAGAAGGTGGAGTCAAACCTCATTCCCTGTGGACACAAGTCCACTTCCTTAACCCGCTTGGCCACCGCTGCCACGTCTTTTGATTCAATCACCTGTAAAACAAGTGGAAACACATGGATCAACTTGCTGTAGTTTGTTATAGTGCAGCAAAAATAATTAATCTAATCCTAAGGGGCCTCGCCCCCCACTTTGAGAACCTCTAATAATTTATCTTAAATTTATAGGGTTAAACTCTGTCTCTACTGTGTGTTTTTTTTTTTTGTGAAAACCCACTAAAACTAACTCTGTCCCCCTTGTCTCTCACGTCCAGGCCCGTCTCCCTCTGAAGTGGATGGCGCCAGAGAGTATTTTTGACAAAGTCTACACCAGTCAGAGTGATGTCTGGTCATTTGGAGTGCTGCTCTGGGAGATCTTTTCTCTGGGTAATGACGCAAATCACATCAAAGATGTTTCTTTGAAGGAAGCGAGGGTGTCATTCAAGGCTTTGTTTGTTCTCACTCATGTTTATTTAACACTGCATCCAAACCATCTAGGTTATATATATATATATATATAAATATAAATAAATCCATATACGTCACATCAAATGCCCTTTTCTGCATTTCTACTTCCTGCAGGTGCGTCTCCGTACCCCGGAGTTCAGATCGATGAGGATTTCTGCAAACGACTGAAAGACGGAGTCAGGATGCGAGCACCAGAAACTGCCTCCCCTGAAATGTAAACATCAGCCTCATTCATTCGCTGCTCATTTACATTCACATATATTCAGAGTTAATCATATGGATCTGAAAGTTAAAGAACTGCTGAAAAGGTTTCTGACTTTTCATAACTAGAACATGTTTCCAAAAACTTCAGATCATGGGAAACATTAAGATTTTCTAATAAACATAACAAAGTCAAACCTTTTCCTTGGATTAAATTAACCTTTAATAAAAACAATATGTGGATTCCTTATTATATTTATTTTATAAGATGCGGATCTTTTTTTTTCCTACCTTGGTTTAATTGCCCGCTCAAGAAATCATGCAGATTCTAACCCGTCGAGGTTTGTAGTTTTGACCTTTTTGTGATGTTGCTGCCCTCTGCTGGCAGATATGGAATCATGCTCGCCTGCTGGCAGGGAGAACCAAAAGAGAGGCCGACGTTTCCAGCTCTGGTGCAGATCCTGGGAGACCTGCTGCAGGACGACAGTCCACCTGCAAGTTTGAATGTTAAAATATCAACAAATAAAAAAAAAAAATTAATAAAAAATAATAACACTCCCTCATTAACCCCATCTACAGGATGGAAAGGACTACATCCCTCTGAACCACTCACAGAGCTCCGATGATGGATTCTCTCAGGCGTCATCTCGCCCTCCCTCTGAAGAGGAGCTTAGGGTGACCTGCAACACAAACCCCACCAGGTGTCCCTACTGAGTAACAACTTAATTACGTTAATACTCATCTTCTCCTTTCAGCTTGTCCCTCCCTCGCTGCATCCATCAATCTCCTCTTTGTCTCCTACCTGGTAGCTCCATCTCTAGGATCATTCTTCTACCAATGTACCCACTGTCCCCCCTCTGAACATGTCCAAACCATCTCAATCTGTCTTCTAGAGGTCTAGTTAGCTCTAGCTGTTGCCTATTCTCACTGCAGATCACAATGTCATCTTCTAACATCATTGTCCATGGAGACTCCTGTCTAACCTTATCTGTCCAATCTGTCCATCACAAACAGAAGGGGCTCAGGGCTGATCCTTGATGAAGTCCCACCTCCACCTTAAAGTCTTCTGTCCTTCCTACATCCCACCTCACCACTGTTGTACTGTTCTCATACATATCCTGCACCAATCTAACATACTTTTCTGCCACTCCTGACCTCTTCATACAAAACCACAGTTCCTCCCTTGTCTCCCTGTCATAGGCCTTTATCTAAATCTACAAAAACACAATGCAGGTCCTTCTGACCTTCTCAGTATTGTTTCTTCTGGGGCAGGTATTATAACTGTGTGCCCTTTGCGGGGTGTGTGTTCGTGGGACCCTCCAAAAGCTGCCAACCCAGGGTGAAGACGTTTGAGGAGTCGCTTCAGGAAATGCTCCCTCAAAAAGCTCCTCAAGTAAGTTGAATATTCTGCCCTCTGCTGTGGAAATCAAACGCTGGATGTTGACATTTTGATGGGGAACTGTGTCTCTGCCCAGGACAACCAGACGGACAGTGGGATGGTTCTGTCCTCCGAGGAGTTTGAGAGAATTGAACACAAGCACAACGGAGTCAGCATAAAGAGGTGATTTTTATATTCAAGCAAATCATTTTGGTGAAGGGTACACGGTGGAAGAGCGGTGTGTGTTTTTGCCTTACAGTAGAAATGTCACTGGTTTGAGTGCTGGTGAGAACTGACAGTCTTTGTTGTAGGAAATCTGTGTGTTCGTGGTTCTGGATCAACCTTTCACTCATTACAATACAATTGCCCCACAGCAGTGAATCTCAACTGGTGGGTCGTGGCCCCTTTTCGTGGGTCACAGGACTAAGGTCGAAGTTACTGCATGTTGGGTTTGTCATCAATGGGTGATGGTGGGTCCCGCACCAGACCAGTTAGGAACCACTGTCCTTAGTAATGTGTCAAACAAAGGTCCTGGGGCCTTTTGTGGCCCACCAAGTCATTTTTTTATGGCCTGCCAGAGCTTAGAACATTTTTTATCCTTCTAATTTTATTTATTATACACAATTTAAAAATATTTTGTGGTATAAAATAGGCAAGGAAGAACTGACCACATCTCCTAAGACATTTCCTGGTCCATACATGGAGTCACATCACCTGTTCCTTTTTTTTTTGTACTCCAGTGGACTATTAAAAATGACTTAGTGGTCCATATTTGGCCCTTAGGCCTTGAGTTTGACACATTCTGCATGATCAGGTGCCTCCGTAGGCGCGAGTGTGAGTGTGAACATGTTGACCCCCAACACATGGCCTGTTTCTGTCGCCCCTCAGTCGTATGGGCAGCAGCAGCAGCACGGAGCCTCTCACGGCCTCCCGTGCTTCCCTGGGCTGGAGCGGCGTCGGCAGCACCGAGCCGTGGCGTCACCCCAGCTTCTTCAGCCAGTTGTCGGGGCAAACCTTCTACAACAACGAGTACGGGCATCTGTCGGAGGAGGGTTTCTGTGACTTCTTCTCCTCCACGGACCCTCCACCTCCCTGCCTGGCCTCCTCCACCGTTTAGGGGGGTGCAGCGTGACTGCGGTGATGATCAGGTCACTGACCACAACAGACCTCGATTTATTTTTTTGTTTTTCTTTCATGTTCTCTCAGGCTGCTGCCTGGACACACAGAGCAAGCTCTGTGTTCGTGTATCTCGTGTTTCTCCAACTCGCCACTGGGTGGCAGCATTATGACAAAACACATGTTAGATTTTAGTTTTTAGTATTTTTCCACACATTTATACACAGAGTATTCTACCTATTTTTGTACAATCGTGTAACCAGCACTGACTGTTCTGTCTGTGACTAATGTGACGGTTCAGTCGTTACTGAGCGACGACGTCACCACTGTGAAGCATTTAATGAAAGAGACAGATATTTGTAAGGATCTGTGTCACAGAGTGGAGGTGGAGGTGGACACTTGGACAGATGGACCAGTGACGGACGGACTCTAACCGCTGCTTATCAGAGCAGGACGTCAGACTCACTCACACCTTCACGTCACGTATGACCTATTCTGGAGGGTTGGAAGGTTCAGCGGAGGACAATGTCCACAGAATGTGTGGTTGGTGAATGGAGTTTGTGCTCAGATCTGTGAGTGAACCAACATCTTCCATCTGTGATTTTCAACAATCTGAATAAATAAAAAGTACAAATGTCATTTTCTCATACGGTGCCTTTATTTGATGATCACATCACTACAAACGATGGTCCACCTTCACCAGGAAACACCAGTTCTGACCTTCCCTAGTTCACTCCTCCACCATGAAGCTGCACTCAGTAGCACCATCTACCAACCACAACAAAAATAACATTTACTCCCAACATAAAATACCCATCGGTCGTACTTCCAAGTACTTGAAAATAAAAAACTACATTCATAATAACAGTTACTTTGGCATCGGAAAAGAAAAGTCATTGATATAATTCCAGTATTTTTGTGGCCAATATGCAAATAAGAAAGTCTGTAAAAAATACAATATAGTCTCAATAGCTACAATATATAGTTTGTAACAATGTATTGCAGTATTTTGCAGATGTAATGATTAAGTTTGGGCTGTAAAATTAATTTGTAAAGTTAATTTTACTTGTATAACTACTTGTAAGTTAATTTTTATTTGTAAAGTTAATTTTACACCCCAATTCAATTCAATTTACTTTTTTTGTGGTTAGACAAATAAAGCTAATTTAAGAATTTCAGACAGGTTTTACATTTTGGCCATAGTTTCCTGGCATAAAGAACACATTAGCCCAGAAACATTTCCTTAAAAAAATACCTCAAATTTATCATTTCAGAACCCAAAATAAGACTGGTTTTAGTGTCAGCCATGGACGTCAAATAAAACAGTCTGAATACAATCCTTCAAGACGCAGTAAACCAAAGGCAGAGTCTAAATACTGCAGGATAAAAAGGTAGAAAAATGAAAATCTAATCTGACACACAACACAGTAAAAAAACAAGAAACTATACCTTCAAATTAAAAGTCCTTAGAAAAATAAACACAGCAAAATTAAAGTGATTCTCTCTTCCACCAGTCTATTGGCCTAAAAGTAGAAAATGATCAATAATGTATTTTGTTATTAAAGACAATATAAATTGTAACGTTGAATGTTCCCTCGTGTTGACAACACAGAAACCTGAACGTCAGCACACACACCAGCTTCTTGATTTCTTTTTTTAACCTTCATTCTAAAATTACCAGCCTACACCAGTGGAACCCTGACACTAAATACATTGCACTTCATCTCCACTGCCGCTGACCGTCCCTCCTCTCCTCCTCGGTAGTTCGGTTGAAGCAGGAAGTGGACATGTGATAGTCCATGTCCACACGTCACGACGTGGAGCCTGAGAAGACGCTCAGTAACTGAGACGCGGTGTTGGCGTAAGGCCTGGTGGTTTCATCGGGTGCCAGAGTGACTTCATTGGTCAGAGTCATAAAATCTCCACAAGGAAGTTGTTCAGGACAGGAGTGGATGTCGGACTAACGGGCTAGCAACCTTGTACTTATAAATAAAGATGTGCCGGAGGGGGACGTGAGCAGCGATCCTCATGACAACTTTCCGATCTGGATCTTCTTCCAGGCCTCTGAGGCGGTGAATATGCAGGAGTCGATGATGCCGGCCACTGTGAACGTCCCTCCGACGATGGCACAGATCTGGGGAAATTGAGGATGTATCATTAACAAAGTGAGCAGAGTGTTGCTTTGTAAGCCCCTGGACAAAGTGTGGGCACGGTGTCTTGCTCAGTGCACCACAGTAGTGTCTTGCCATATGGTGGACTTGAACCTGAAACCCTCCAGACCCCAGTCCGCTCCCTTAACCGCTTCCAACCCCCCAGTGGGTAAGATGCAAAAATGTTTCAAGATATAATTTTCACAACTTCTCCTTTTAGCTAGTGCCTTTTTCAGGCGAATCAACCTTTTCCATCTCACCCTGTACTCTCCAACTCCCTCCATGTCCTCCATCACCTGCAGACAGATTGAGATGGTTTGGACATGTTCAGGTCCAAACCTTCCTGTCTGTTGTCCCTCTAATCACCTCATTCCTGAACCTGTCCATCCTTGTCTCTCCTAAAGAGAATCTCAATATTTTTCCAACTGACAAACTTTGTAAACTCAGAGTTAACCAATAATTGACAAACAAACTTCAACAAACTTGAAAATAGGTGGAAAAAAAGCTTAATCCTTAACCAGTAGCCAAGTAGGCTTGTTTCTTCTAAATAAAAAAAAAAAGTCACATCTATAAATGATCATAATTTAGAATTAGAAAAACCAACAAAAGAAAGTTACTAAAAGTAACCAAAAAAGGAAAAATTCACAACCTAAAAAAAAACAAAGAATAAAACCTAAATAAGTTTGTTACATAAGAACAGCTATAAAACAAAGGCCAATAAAACCTTGGCAGTTAAAGTTTTTTTTTTTTTGTTTGTTTTTTTCTTTCCTAGCTTTCATAATAAATTAAAGCAGCTTCATAAAACCTGTCCACCAACCATGACTGGCCCCAGGGCTGATCTTTACACGTGTTTGTAAAAGGTTTATTTTTTTTTCCACAGGTTGTAAATTTCTCAAAATCAGCTGATGTCAACTGTGCTCATAACAATAAACTACCCTGACACTGGAGAATGCCGTGTCATCCAGCAAAACTCTGCGCTGCTTTAACAATGACTCACAGTGTTTAACAATGACTAACAATCATACTAAACACACACACACACACACACATCTTTATTCCCCCTCGGCCTCAGGTCACGATAAGACGTCACACAGGGAAAACTATTGGTTTAGCTCATCAGCCAAGACGCCTCGTTCACTCCTGACTACATCTCTGGTCAGTCTTCCTAATGATGTGGTCGAAGGGTGAATTCCACAACGCTCAGAGTCAGGGGAGAAAAATGTCGAAAGAAAAATCATTATTTTCTGGAAAATTCCTCAAGTGGAACCAACTCACTGTTGTTATGAAGCGGTAGAAAGGCTGTCTCCGCTCCGTGTACTTGACTGTGATCGGACTCGTATCGTATCGGAACCAGATGGCTGGGATGATTCTGCCCGTATGGCTGTAAGCCACATATTCCTGTTGAAGTTCAGAAAACAAATGTTTTTTTATACTTTAGGAAAATATAAGAAAATGTAAGAAACACCAACTGTATACACATATGGACATATACTCCATATATATTTATAAGGAATTTCAAAAATTAACTATCAGAGATCTGATTGGCTCTTATTGTCTAATATCTGATTCTGATCTCAGCCAAAGTCTCTATAGGCCTGGTTATATTAGTGTTCTGTCTGTACGAGTTTGAGGTTGATTAAATAAGCTGTGATGCTGCCACCTAGTGAGTTTGACTTTACACTACAGCTGTTTATCCCTAAAAATGGGCACAAACCATGTGGTAAAATGCAAACATATTATTGGGTTTTCAGAATTGAGGAAAAACTATTTTTAGAGATAAAATATAAAATGCTTATATTAGCTGACCTAATATTTCTGTATGTATAAATACCAGTGGTGCGCCATCAGGGCCAGCAAAGCCTTCCCTGCTGGCCCTAATCAGACATAATACATAATAAACATCAGAAAAACACATATTCAAAATATTTTTGAATAAAATTGTATAATTATTTCAATAATGGGAAATAATTTTCACATTTAACATGGATAAAGTTTTTATCCAATCATTTTTCAGCTAGCTAGTGTTGTCTGTCAGAGCCTTCAGAAACGAAAGTGAATAGACACAGCCCATCCACTTTACGGTGCTCGGACCAATAACCTCACGAGATTGCGACATCAGGGCCTTCTAGCTGGCCCTATGTAGAAGACAACAGGTCACAGGCATGGCCCACAACTGATAAATACACAAAATGTTTTCAGATTAAGGTTCAAGTCCTGACTTCCGTCCCAGCTGGACCTGTATTTATGCTCTACATATCGGATCTGACTCAGACCCTCATCCTCTGATCTTCACACCCGACCTGCAATGTTTTGACATCAAACTACAGTCCAGCTGTCAGTCAGCACAGTTCTAGGAACTGTCTATGGTTCGTTTATATTCAGGGTAATGTTTTCACCGTGTGGAAATTCTCCACGTTACTGGTACTGGTACTGGTACTGCAGTACTCGGTTTGTTAGAGACCCAAAAATGAACACCTGATGTGGTTTAGGGGAGAAATATTATTTCCAAAACAAAACCTGTTCTTTGAGTGCCTTTGCTCAATTCCTGCCTGTTTATCAGCGTTGTTTTCAACTAAACAGGCTTTGAGTTATTGAGAGATTTTAATTATTTATGACATCATAAATACTGCTCTGACCATAGGTGTGACTGTCAGTGTGAATTATGATTGGCTCCAGGACACGACTATACAGCACCTTGTTGGCGACTGTGTACTGGTAGGAGAACCTCTGTTTGCCGGAGAGATCTTCATACACCGTGGGCACGATCTTCAGTATGTAGTCGTGGGAGGCCAGAGCTGCGGAAACAGTTTTTACAAATGGTGTTTAATGTCCAAACATTGACATTATGGCGACTATAATGTCCGCAAGTTAACATGACAGATGTTAACATTGGGAGGAGAAGTGTGCGTGTACGCACGATTGGATCCCATCTTGTTAGCCCCTCCCAAAGCGTTGAAGGCACCTTGAACTTTTTGAACCTGTGGGAAAATGCAGAGACAGGCTTCAGTCCAATGTTACATTGATGGTATAAAAGTGTCTACGAGCTGGGGAGTGTAAGAGACAGGGACATTAGCACATTGGCTATGTAGTTAACCCTTGAAGAGCCAGTTGTAGCTGAAGACTTAATATATGTAACTACTTTATTTCTACATTATTTACTGAATTATCATTGCTGTCTAATAGTTTATCAGGTTGAAAACTTTGCAGGGGCCCACATTTGGCCCACAGACCTGGAGTTTGACATACGTGCCTTTAAGTCCTTAACACAAAGCAAGTGCTACTGGGCTATTGGTGCGCCCAGTACAAGCCGACAAAGTAAAAAACATTATTTGCGTCACAGTGGGTGGATATCAGTGAAGGACATCTTGTATTTTCGTACCAGTTAATCTCCACTCACCTGAAGCTTTTCCCCAAACACCAACTTGTGGATGGTGTGGATCATGTCAGGGTTCTGGGGCTGCGCAGTGGCACTGTGTGTGGATATGTGGAAGTTTCCTGGTACCTGAGGACGGACAGACGACAACAGCATGAAAACCAGCACGAGCGCCTGTAACACATTTACCTAACAAATGACCGGGTCTGAACACGTAAGCTGGATCGGAAACTGAACGTCCTGTGCCTCCGGAATACAAATCAAGCCACTTGAATGCTTGTCACACATTTGCAATTATCTCAGGAGTTAAGGTGTTAAATGTACAACCACAGGGTTATTCATTTGGAAGCAGCGGAAAAAACAGACTGGAAAGAATGACATCCGGATTAAAGGGATTCTCACGGCCTTAACTTAACTTTAGCGTAACTGAGATCTCGAGATCTTGATTTAACACTGAGTGGACAAAAGGCTAGTTGTCTAAGACTAACACACAGTGAAATGGTTAACTTCTGACATTTGATCTGATAAGGCCAAGACCCCTGGTGTAATGAAAACTCACTTTGTTGATGGTAAACTCTCCCTCAAAGCGACAACCGGCGCCCATGTTTAAAGGAACCTTCATGGAGTTGTCAATGTGACCGACCTCATGTCGGCCCATTTCATCCTGGATGTCCAAACCCACCACTGATGAAAGACAAAAGAAAAACAAGACATAATTACAAACATGTAAATTAAAACATAAAAAAAGACTTTATTAAATCATATCTTTAAAAATAAACACCATTTAAGTAAAGACTTTTCATCAGCTTCTTCTCTGGGTCTTTTGGTTTTTGTCATTTTGTGTTTTATTCTTTGTTGTTATATTAAAATGCTGAAGTCTCAAAGTGAGGGTCGTGTCCCTCTGACGTGGACATGGGTTAATACTTTCACTCGGGTTCCACGTTGGGTCTTCAAATTTGACAATTTGAGGTGAGTAACTATTTGATCATGCCCTTATTCTGACAAGTTCTCCCACTAAGAATTCATGGAGAGTTCTTAGAGTGTTATTGAAGGTACATTTCCACTAAGAGACAGAATTTTAAAGAAAATTGTGTGTTGAAAACTATAGACATTGCAAGAAAAAAGCAGAGATATAATGATGATATCAATTAAAATGCTGGAATAAAAGCCTCAATTGGTTTATTCCGGTTTCATATCATAGTTTTTTTTGTTTTTTCACGGCATAAAAACTTCAGTGACTTGTTATTCTCCATGTCTGTGACTGAATAAAACAACAAGAACACTGAGAAATCCATCAACAGTTAATGTCAACATCAACACTGAAAGGTTTCTGTGTCAAGTTATTGTTGCTATTTTTAATCAGTTTATTGGGAAAATTAGAGGAAGAAATCAACCCCCAGTCCTGGTCTGTTCATTATCAACCATGTTATCGAGTACATCATCAACCTGGTGTTAATTACAGCTTATTAACTATGATCCAATCCACTAATAACTGGTTGATATTTAACCTGTCTGTCCTGATTCAGTGGTAAAAACAATACCTATCAACCAGAGCTGGTTATCCACAGCTGAAACCTCTATTTCAAGACTGTGTTTCAACTCCCAGCATGGACCACAAAGTAAACACACACACACAGGGAGTCTAAACAACCCATTTCAGTCCATCTGTGTTTTTCCATCTTCTCTCACCCATGAATACCCAGCTCCACCACTCGTCCCTGCAGGCTTCTGTGCACTGGCACATGGGCAGCGGCCTATTTTCAGATGCTGCAGTGTCAAGTGTTGGCCAGTAGTGCATTGCTCCACGCTGCCTCTGTCTGACCTTTGATATTCAAGACAAACCTCACCCCTCCCCCCTAAACTCGAAATATAGTTCACAAATCTGCGTTTGTCAGTGCGAGGGCTGCCATTTCTCCTTTTTAAGACATTTCCAACTGCAGAAGAGAACATGCGTCTGCGTGGGCAGTGATGATATATTAATATTATTATTATAATAACTACATTCAGCTCTATCTTCCATGAAGTCACAAATCAAGACCGGGGAACCTGAAAGGTCAGCAGTGGGAGACGGTGATCAACACAGACTGATGTGATAAATAGAGAAAAATGTTTTCCATGATGAGTGGGTTTCTTCTCTTTCCTTGTAAATTGGTTATAAATAACCTCTTCTTTGTAGCAGAAGAGGAAAATACAGAGGATTTAAAGAAAACTTAGGCTCTAAGACTACGAGTCCACACTAACATCATGGTTTCTGGACTTTGGAATGACTGAGGACTCAGCTGGGTCTGATGAGAAAACCATCTACAGGTTTTTTTTTAAAGCAGGGGGTGGGGTGGTTTGACCCACCTGCACCCTTCGTCCCGGGACCCGTCTTACAAGTTAATAGGATATATTTATATTTACCCAGATATACACACACTAACACACACCCCAGACATCTGCCATGACAACAAGTGCTGGGCAGCAACATGGGTGATATTTAGAAAATAAATTAATAATAGGAGCTGACACTTCAGGCCATACAGACAAGACACTTTAAGACAAAACTTGATTTTTCTGCAGTTTTTTTTTTTTTTTTTTTTTACAGTGTATTGCATGTTAAAATGAAGCCGACGTCATCAGAAGTAGACTATGAGGAAACCCTTTTAACCTCAAATGTTGTTTATTGACAACAGAGGTTGCCATGGAGGTTGACCCACTTTGATAAACCAGAATGTTTGGATTATTAAATAAAAAACCACCCATTTTGCTGCAGGACTCAGAGGGTTAAAATTCAGGGGGAAAAAATACTATTATAATAAAACATGCATGAAAAGCTACAGACGCAATGGCAGGTGGTAACCTTGGTTTGACTACAGCGTGAACAACACACATGCACTGCAGCTGTGTGTCTGTAGGATTTTTTTTTTCTCTTGGTATCACACACACAAATCTGGACTTCATTTCCACACCAGCATTTACTGGCTTCACCATTTTTGGATGTCTCTGAAAATGAATAGGCCAGTGCGTTTTCTCACCGATGTGTGTGAGATTTGTCATTGGACATAGTTTCTGAGCAGAGTCATGAGGAGAAAATAACCCAGTGACGGCCCTTACGCCTGTGCCTGCGCCTCCCCCCATCGTAGCGGTACGGCAGACGAGCCAAGAGAATGAAAAGCGAACACAGATCCCAGCTGTGGGTCAGTGTAGATCAAACAGGGCTCTGGTTGGTTGGGGTCGTTAGGCAGAACGCTACAACAAAGCGGGATAAACAAACCATTATTTACCGCTGTCTGTTTTTTTTTGTTTTTTTTTACGTTTTGCTGGAATGCTGTGCTAAATGAGGCAGAAATCTGATAGTGTCTGACAAAGGAAAAGAAACAGAGACAGAGGCCAGGATTCACACCAATGACTGAGGGGCAGATGGTATCTTTAGTTATTTCCCAGTTAGTTTTTCTTCACATTCAAAACCCAAAATTATACTTAAAGCAATTTTAAATCAAACACCTGTACATATTGAAAAAGGCAGTGTGTTGCAAAGAGAGGTCGAGTGCGTGTGTATGTGTATATATATGTTTGTATATACTCACAATCACAGTGTAAGTTTGGCAAACTGATGTTTAAACTCACATCTATCTTCCCACCACTGTCTTTATCAGGATCATCCACATAGAGTTCATTAACGCTGCAACGGGCAACAGAGAGAAGAAAAGGTTAGATGACGTAGAGCAGCCGAGACACGTCTTTGTCAACGTGTTCTTAACAGGCACAGGTTCATCCTTTGTGAAAATGGCGAGGACAGAATGTTTGTTTATCTGCGTGTCACTTCCTTCCTGTGGCTCCTTCAACGTGTACAAACCGCCGGGACGCCATCGCAACCAAACAAACACAGTGCCAATTTCCTGTAATGACGGTGGCTCCGGCAAAACCTCATAACGTGGGCAATAACGTTGATGGAGTACGTTTCAGATGGCAGAGTGGATACGGTCTTACGACAGCAGCAAAAGGACGTGGTGTAAAACGCAGTCGCCTTTTCATTTTCACGGCGGGGTGTGACAACGTGATACGTACATTTCAGTGGCTATGAATCCCGTCAGCTCAGACAGGAACAGGAAGAGGATGAAGACACAGCAGAGGATGGAAACTGTGGGCAAAGAGGAAGGAGGTTAGACAGATGATCACGGTCAGAGTCAAGTCACTGATGAGTCCGCCGTTGGTGTGGCCCTGACTTCACGTTTCTCTCAAACTTTAGTCGTGACGCAACCGACGCAGGGCAATCTGACCTAAGAGCCCTGACATTAGTGAGCTCACACCGGCCATAACATAGTTTCCTCATTAGCTCTTTTACTGGCAGAGTTAAAACTGCCATGACACAGGTTTTAAGGGATTCTTCCACACTAATTACACATTTAACATAAACACTGCAGGCGAGCATTACCACATATCTGCATCAAATGAGGTGAGATCAGACTATAACCCACCTACAAAGACACTTAATGAGTTATTAGTCCATGGGGTTCCTTTGGTTTTTTTTATGTGTGTGTGTGTGTGTGTGTCTCTACCTTGGGCTCTTTGTCATACCATGAATACCTCACCTATAACTTAGACCATTGTTCCCCAACCTTTTTTTGCGCCACAGACTGGTTCAATGTCTGGTACTATTTTCACAGACTGGTCATTAAGTTGTGGAAGAGAAATACACCTTAATAAAATCAAATTTCCAGTGTTCTGAAATATTTTCCTACCTATAAAATCTTCCTACCCGAATTAACCGTGCATGGGCAAGGATTTCTCAAGTGCACACAGCCTATAACTTTCTGCTACCAGACCGGTATAAAAAGTTAGAATCTTGAGTCAATGACTCTGCGTCATTTTGAGTTTATTGTTGTTGTCTTCACTGAGAAAATATTTCCTAATCAAATATAGTTGCATTATTGATGATGGAATCCTAGCCATTCTATTGGTCAGTTCTTTTGTTGATATGGGTATGGATCAAGTGGAAGTAATAGACAGATGGGGCCAAAAGGAATTTCTCTGCGGCCCAACACCAATTCAACCATGGACCGAAACTGGTCCTCGGACCAATGGTTGGGGACCAGTGACTTAGATAACATCGACTGTATTTAGGTTAATTGATTTGGTTAGAGAAAATGTCAAAAAATATTAGCATTTAATCAGAAACGTCTGCAATGACCTTGCATACCACAAGGGGCTTGTCTAGACTTGAAAAAACAAGAGTTTATTTTATCAACCAGACCACAAGCAGTTTTAAAAGTAAAAGGAAATAAAAAAGAAAGTAAGATCGAGATCAGATAAGGAACATCAACATTAAATCTAAGATGTTTTTCTTCCGTCTGAGCCAAGGTAAAGTCTGGCTGTGATCTGTTTCCCTTCACGTGTCAAAATGATTCAGCCAAAGGATTCTCATTATGTGTTCGGGATAAATATGGTAAAGGTCTGAGCAACGTCAGCTTATCTGCCGCCGTACGGCAGGAGTCGAGGTCAGAGAGACTTTCCCTCAGCACGAGACGAGATGTGTTTTCATGACAACTGTCTCCCAGGCGCACACTGTCACATGACCTTGTGGTCGTCATGGCGTCACTGCCAAACCTGCGGCTGGCAGAGGCTTTACATGAACTAATGTTTAACCACCAAACAACTGGGAGTGTCACTATGACACACAGGTCACTATTCAGGCTCATCCAAGGCCCGTTGAGCCACAGGAGTGCAACTGTGCGAGGGGGGATTACGAAATATGAGGGTAATCGACTGCAACTGGTTCAGCCCTCAGCAAGTGATTCATTGGAACATGATGAGTGTTTAGCTTTTTTATATATTTTTAAATCCGAAACGAAAACCATTACAGAGTAGTAAAATGACAAGAAACATAAAAAAACCCTTTTTCTCTGTCTTTGAATTGTTCAATATTTTATATCTTTATTCACAGTTAGGCTGAAGAGTTTTAACTATTTCTTATTTACTACTAACTGTCCTAATCACATCAAAGTTTTACCTAATGTGGACAATTTTTTCCACAATTCAAAAAATTATTGTTGTGTTCTTATATTTTTTATTTTATTTTATTTTTTTCACAACCATAGGACTAAAAACACATCCAGCTGGTTTTATACAGGGCTTCAACAGTGAAAACAACAGTGTTGTTTAAAGTAAGTGCCATAAAACACCGCATGCAAAGGAATGTGACCCTAAACCTAAATAACAAAAGCAGACAGGGTCAAATATTTTGTCCGCCTGTTTCTAGCTGCCTCTGAACCTCACAAATCAAAACGTTTCAGCAGCTCCAGCTGAGTTCTTCAACACACAAATCAACAGCACTAGACAGAGGAAGGCGACAGGAAGGGAGTAGATTGTATCCAGGAGGAACTTCCTCGCGGCCTGTGGGAACCGTTCTGTGTGTACCTTTAATAGACTCCCACTCCTCCCTGACATCCACAAATGTGTTAGGAAACCGTTCAGCGTCTATTGATCTCTCACAGTTTCCTCTCATGGTCTCAGCTGACCAGTCTCCACTCCCATGATCAGCTGATCAATGAATAATCTAGCAAATATTGAGTGACTGGTCCAAAAATGTGCCATCAATTGTTTTCCCCTCCTCTTTGTTTTGAATCATAAAAGAAATGAGTAATGAGTAGAGTTTCAACTCTGACTCTGCTAATGACAAACAGGAAACACATGATCTGGCAGGAAGGAACAGAGATTGCAATACTTTTAAAAGTGTTTTTGGCAATAACACTGTGTGTGTGTCTATTAACATTCTTACCATACTGGCTGTGCTAAAACAGGTACTGATCTGTCAAGATTCCCCCTGGTATTTGGGACAGGAGGATACTTGAAATGCAGCTGACATCTCCTCCTTGGTTGTGAAACCCCATTCATCAGTTAACATCTAATTAGGCGTCATTTTAAGCTTAGGTGGCAGGTATGCAGTTTCATTTGATTAATATGAACATTTAGGTCACGCTGCATTTAGCTCCCAGCTCTTCTTCCCTGACCTGTAGGTGGTGCAAAAACACCCTGACAGCCTTTTTTTCGTATGTTTTAAATAAATCAAATCCTAAAAAACTTTGTCAAAACACTGTACTACCATAAATAACTCAAGCAAGATAGAAGAAATTGTAAAAAAAATTAATAAAAATTGACATTTAGCACAACTACCAGCACGGTAGTAAAGTATCCATGCATGTGGGTAATGCATCAGTTAATTGCTACTTTAGCAATAGTAGAATTAAAACACATCAATGTCTTTAGTCATTCAGTAACGAACTGTTTCAGTGACTCCATATAAATGTGAAAAAAAATGTGAAAATTGCAAAATTCACTGTAAATACGCATAAAAATAAAAATATTAAGCCTGGAACAGCTGAAGTTTAATACGATCAACACTCATCATTAGTTTGTGTTGCTAATTCTGTTTCTTTATCTGTTGTCTTTTGAGATTTCCTTCATCATTTTTTTTTTTTTTTTCAGATTTACAGTATATAAAGGCTACATATAGGGAGGCTCACTGTAGTTACACATTTGATGTGGTCTTCTGGGCCAAATATAAATACAATCCGGGCCAAATTTGGGCCCCGGGCCTGAGTTTGACACCTGTGAATTGGTTGGCCACATTCGAGAAAGCCAAAGACCCAGATTCAATGTTGTTAATTAACGTAAACATCCCTGCTGTAGATATTATTCTTAATTTCACATACGCCTTGTTAATACTAAATGGACCAGCAGTGGTGGCCTAGCGGTTGAGGATCTTGACCCACATAACTTCCAGTGGACTCACCAGCCATATGAAGGCTGACAGTATGGAGCAGTGGGATTTGGGAGGCAGTTGTGGACTGCGACATTTAAGCGGATGACACTAAATGAATGAATTATACACACTGTCCTAATGTGTCAAATAAAATAAAATTTGTGTCTTTGTTGAATGAACTCTGATCTCCATAAATATTAGTGATTGCTCAACAATTACCTAAGTAGGTGATTCAAAATAAGTGTAGTCAGGCCACACCTTTGTTTACAAATATTTGGCCATGTTTTCTAGCACAGGTTGTGGCAGCCACTGCCCATGCATGAGCTGCATAAATAGGTCACATCGATGACGGGTCATTAGACACACCAACAGGAAGTGCACGCCGTTTTCAGGCGACCTGGAACAATGGAACATGCTATTACAGAACAGGAACAGGCGTTGTTCAGCAATTGATCAATTGTAAGAAATCGAAACAATCTTAAATAAAATCAATTCAAATCGGATTTTTAAAGGACATGGAACTTTTTAAGGACATAGGAGTTTTGAATTTTTGAAAGTTTGGAATTTGGAAAAAAGATATTTAACCACAGACTCTCGAATTTGTTAAATCGACACAAAAAGTTTGTATTTTTTCCACTTGGCTGTGAAGAAGTACTCACTGAAAGCGCCTGTGTATGTGGGCTGGGTGAGATCTTTTGGCACTTTCCTGTAGATATCAAATCTGAGAAGAAAAAGGGAAAAGGGAAAGGAAATGAGTGATGGGGGGGAGGCAAATGTAAACACAGGGAGCTGTGAAAAGAAGCACATTCTGTACCCATAAGGCCGTGCAATATTACAGAAGAGAGGTGGAATGTTGGCTGTGGAACCCTGCCATTACACAACACACACCAAGACACACAAACTCCCCTTCTTCTTTTGAATGTACGCCATGTAGTCGCAGCGTGACACCCCCCTCGAAAAACAAA
>JAFBJS010007652.1:22414-72985 GCA_016785265.1 Paraplagusia blochii | reverse complement strand
GGGAAAGGGTGGAGTGGGGGGGGGGGGCAAATGTAAACACAGGGAGCTGTGAAAAGAAGCACATTCTGTACCCATAAGGCCGTGCAATATTACAGAAGAGAGGTGGAATGTTGGCTGTGGACCCCTGCCATTACACAACACACACCAAGACACACAAACTCCCCTTCTTCTTTTGAATGTACGCCATGTAGTCGCAGCGTGACACCCCCCTCGAAAAAAAAAAACAAACTTGAATATACAATATAGACAGGAAAACACAAAGCCAGGTTTAACTCACACAATCCTATGTACACAACGCTTTGTTTGATTTTCCTGGCAGTTTGTGACTAGACAGAGGAAAAGGATCCAGTCAGACTGACGCCAAGATTTTTACTTTTCTACATTTTTTTTTTTATTCAAATTTGGCCAATCACAAAGATTATACATTAAAACAGCTAAACACAAAGTTAATTATTTTTATTGCCTATTTTGGACAAATCCTGATTCATGCCCTTTGAATGTGTCTGATCTGTGTATGTCCTTCTTGGGCCGTGTAGTGACCTGACCTGTCAAACTCTGGCCCAGGGGCCAAATCTGGCCCGCAGTGTAATTATTTTTGGCCTGTGAGATAAAAGTACTATAGATGTAATGACATAATGTGTGCATTTTTTCTATTACAATTTCTCATGTGTTGATACTAACAAGCTTTGGCTGATCCAGAATCAGTGTTTCCACATGAAAAAACACTATTTCATATCTGGAGAGAAGGGGAAACATCCACATTTATAGTTAATTTCTCAATATATATTTAATATGGCCCGTGTTTCTTCATGCTAGTTTTCAATTATAGCTCGCTGTGAAATTAAGTTTGACACCCCTGCTCTACTCCATCACTTCAAAAACACCACCTAAATCACATTCTCAGAATAAAAACCTCATCTCTTTAAGATTTTCAGACCTTTGGAGCACAGTTTCCCAAAGACTGTGTCGCAAGACATTTTTGGGGGGCTTGTCTCGCATCTCACACTTCATTATAGTTAATTTAACTGGATTGATTACTGTTTTACGTGCGTAAAACATCAGCAATACTAACTGTTTAGATGTCACTCGGTCAACAGTGAAATACCCTCAATAATTTTTTATAACAGTTAATGATTTACTAATTATGTCTAGTGACGTGGGTCTAAAGGTTTGAGAATACAGTTAAAGCTCATTTGAAAAAAAGTTTGGGAAACACTGTCAGCACTTTTTTTACCCACAGCACATGACCCTGTATCCAAACACCTCCACCAGACTGCTTTCATCTCCTGGTCCTTATCACTGGTCCATATATCTTCAAGTTGCTGCAGCTCCAGCCCATTACTGTGTTAGATCACTGTGCACAAATAGCAGGGCCTGGCAGTATATATTTAGGGCAGAGAGCACACAGTGTTTGGGGGGGGCATGTTGTGGAGCTTGTTTTATGATTGGAATAACTTGGGCTGTAACACACTTCCTGAATAGTCAACTTCCACACCCACCATAGGCAGGGTCTCCTTCCACACATCCTCTCCACCCAGTACTGATGACCAAAAGGTGTTTTTCTGACCCCAAACTAGAGCTGTCAAAACTAACACGTAACCTAGACCCACTCATTTGTGAAATTAATCAGATTAAACATTTTAGCACAGTGGTGAGAGATGAGCTGTGTATATCCTAATTATTCTATAGTCTAACGACTTGTTGCTTTGACGCGCAGAGCATGTTATTTAAACGAGTTACCGGAAAGTGCTAAAAAAAGTAGCATCTCAATATGAGAATGCATTTAGGTGTCAAACTCAGGCCTGGGGGCCAAATCTGGCCCGCAGTGTAATTATATTTGGACCGCAGGATGTAATCAAATGTGTGGTAGAGTTGGCCACCAGCACGTACACTATTTCTAGTGTAATTTCTCATGATAACATTAAGCCTAGGCTTATTTAATTTAATATCTAGAAAGGGAAAACGGGCACATTTACTGTTAATTTCTCAATATTTACAGGGTTTGGCCCGTGACTTTATGCCAGTTTTTAATTCTGGCCCACAGTGATATTAGGTTTGACCCCCGCTGATTTACAGGAACTTCAGGTCAGAAACCTGGCTTTCATCAGTCCAGTCTCACTAAGTTCAGGAGAGTTTATCAGACCTGTGACTGAAACTAAATGACAGCATTTCCAAATGGACTGTTGAATAATCAACAACAACAGTTTCACCTAAGTTCTGAGAAAATATGTTTCGAAAAAAGCCAGTATCAAAATGAACTCTATTAAGCGAATTTTGAGGAGCACTTTTCTGGGAAATTCCTTATTCAAAATTCCATTATTTGATTTAGTTCCATATTAGTGTGTGCGTCAAATTGTACAATACTAATCTCAAAGAATCTCTTTTAATTTGAATTAATCAGTTATAAGATTTTTCATTTTTTTTCCACAAAAGCCTTGGAATGGTGGGACTCGTTCTTCCATCAAGTCTAGTTCTACTCATTAAAACAATATTGTCATGTACTCTCCTGATCCTCTCTGCGGGTCTTGGTTTACGGCTTCCTTAAAAAAATTAGTTTCACTTCGTTCTCAGGGTTCGGAACACAATGTTTTCATGAATATTAATGTCGGTTCATGACCTCTTGATCTAAAGTTGACGTTTGTAATTTCCTGATTTACGGTCATTGCGCCACCCAATTGCGCTTCTCACCATTCGGTCTGCTGAGAAGAGGTGCAGATGTTTTGGTATTGGTCAGGACACCATGTACCAGTATATCTCTCTGTTGACACCACCGAACGAAAGTGCAGGGCCCTGTTTCGAAGCTGAAGCGCTTAATAAATGAACCGTATGAGTCACAGTGAGTCAGTGTTTCATCCCCAACACATTGCCTCACGTTATTCTAGGGCCTGGATGCGGCCTCTCGCATCTCACAGGCAACTAACGGCAACACATTCTGCGAATGGGTTTTTCGCAAGTTATGAGGTAAACTAATAGGTTGGGCGTAAGATAGAAACAATTAGCTGTCACTGCTGGGATGAGGGTGTGAATCATATACCGACTTAGCATCCATATGAAACACCATGGTATTACAGGCAGACCAGACCTGTGTGGTAAATGAAATATTTATATTTAATTGAAGTAGTTCTCATTCAACCTCTATTGTTTGTGGTATTGTAGTAACATCTCCAAATAATTAAACACACAAAGACAAGGAATTAAAACAAGGTCTTATTTTGGAAATGACAAACTAAACTTTGTTTAGTTTAAGCATCATTCTTGCAAATTCATTTTAGCTCTTCTGTAATCCAAACAATTGTCTGTGCTGCTTATGTAACACTTAACAACTCCAAAAACACTCCAAAATAAGATTTTCTTACACCTTGAAAATGTTGTGTGTATTCGGAATGAAGCATTTCAATAGACTGTCATTCAGTATCAGTTTTGACCCTGCATTGATCTCCATTAAACAAACATCCTGTACTTGATTCAAATTCAGGTTTGCTCTGTTGACAGTTTCAACACTGGGTGGTTATCTGTCAGTACAATACACCATAGACACAGCTGAATGGCTTTGAGGAAGTTGGACTGGCAGCTGTTAATGGCTGGTCAACGGTTGTGAATGTGTATTGAAGATTATTGATTTGTTAATTACACAAAACAGGCAAAGTCTCTTTTGGTTTATTTGCATAATAGCTGTAATAGCATGGTGTTGTCTGGACGGTCAATTGGTCACTAAGTGGCAGAGAACAGTGCAGATTTTGGATCCTGAAACTATTTCGTTTAGACCTAAACTGGACCAGTTACTCATACAGTATGTCCTGTCCTGATCTTTAATTTAAATTCAAGCATCCAAGCCCCTTTAAAAAAACAGTGAAAGAAAATGATAATATAGAATTTTTTGTTGGGTGTCTATATGACCTCTTTGCCAGGAATCTTGTTTAAATAACCTAGTTAACCCTCAGCTTATTACATCACAAGTTTCCCTCCACTTTCTCAGAAGGACTAGGTAGATTAAATGAAACTCTTACAAAATATGTGCATAAAAGAGTGAGACAGTTCGTTAATCTCTAGGTGTCACCATGAGATTGGCAGCCTAAGGTGTCCCCTGCTATTGATTATGTCATTATGGAGACTAACCTCTTTAGGAGTTGTTACGTCTCCAACTAACGAGTTACATTAGTATCGAAATAAAAAAAAGTATCCTATCACACCTACTGCTCGCAGTTGAAAAATGCACGACAAGCTACTAAATCAAAAACTATGGCATGATTTTTGAGATGTCATTAAAGTTATTATTGGTGTTTCTGATTTTTTTTTCTTTTCTGTGGTTTCATTTATTTACCCAACAAGTTGGAAGAACAAATCTGATGGTCTACTGTGATGTTTATGTATCCAGCCTCTTGTTGTTACACTGACATGCCTTTTTAATCAGCAATAATGGCAAAAACCATTATATAAGTGTTCTTACAGACACGCCTGACATTCAGAAGAAAAATAAAGCATCATGTTACGCCACTTTCAGAAAAAATACCTTCTAGCATGGAATTGAAATTGATAACTTCAGGTTTACCTGCACTGCTTAAGGTTATATTAGCAACAATAGGGTCATGTTCATACATTCAAATAAAAAATACAATAAACATGTTACTCGTTTACTTAAACCAAATATGCTAAGCCAGAATGCACTGCATATAAATGTACTTAAACGCAGTACAAGTTTTACAACTTAAAATGTTCATGTTTCTAGTCTAGTGATAGTTTTTTGACTGGTTTCAACATGTCAGGTCCTGCTAACATTCTTGGACGGCTAATATACCGCTTATATAAGGAAAGTAAAGGGAAATATGTGGACTTGTGCAGACAAAAAGGGAGTGTGAACCACCGAGCATCCCTCCTGTCCAGATGTTCGACCAAAAACTCACACAGTGAGGTTCATTCATGCCACAACGTGAGGTAACACGACTCCACCTCTGAGCCTCTCAAAAGACTGCTATCCGTTCCCCTTCGTTAATTCATCCACAGTCGCCTCATGTCACAACAACACTGACCGGAAGTGCCATACTCACCTCCGTACATCGAAAGGCATGTTGATGTTTGTACGTTTAACTGAGAGAGGGATCGGCAGATCGCGACAAACATCTGTATCCCGCAAAGATCTCTTCAATGCTACCGGTTGTTCATCGGTACCGGGCTGACGTCAGCTTAGGACGCTTTGCACAATCTGATTGGCTGAGAGCTATTTCCTGTACTGGATGATTCTGTTTCCGTCCAGAAGTTTCCAGAATCCAGAGGTTTACAGTGTGTAAAAATGAAAAAAATAAAATAATAAAATAACAATATTTATAGAGCATGCCTGTTTTTTTCTTTACTAGTTTTGAGATCAACTTAAAAATAAATGAATAAGTGTCACAAATCAAGACGATTTGTTTGTAAATATCAATAAATAAATCGTACTTTATTTGCCTGCTGTTCTTTATGAGTATTTTTTAAATAATTGATGTGTGGAAAAAATAAAATAGTAATTGTTTATAAAATAAACAAATAAAAACTACTCTCCATTAACAGTTGTATTCTTAGTGGAGAGTAAATCACCCTGACTGATATGTGACACGTCAGCGAACAATGATAATCTCTGCTTCTTATTGTGTTCTGTTCACTCCCCACCTCTTATTATACCTGCGCTGCACTGCACTGTACAATGCAGAACATATGTCAATGTAATTGAAATAAAGACCAAACTGTCACTACAAACTCTGTGAAAACATATTATATTCAATAATTATAGAAAGGGTGAACACAAGATAAATACAGACTCATCTGTACAAAAGTACCGTAAAGTAATAATCTGATTTTCTTTTCGTCTGGTGATACTGTGAGTAAAAACAACGTTTTAGAGCTATAGAAAAGGCATGCGTTATATCACCAGTTTTCTATAACATACAACCTAAGTATATAATTAAGATTAACAAAGTGGAAAGAAGAATTACTGTATTAAAGATTAATGAACGTCCAGAACTGAACCAACTTTGTTTGTGTGTGTGTGCATGGGGCCCCAGCTCAGTAGTTCGTGACCACGACTTTATGAATGTCAAAAGATCATGCAAGGTCTTGTGGAAAGTATGTCAAGGCTTCAGGCCTGAGATTAAGTTGTCGTGTTTAGGGTTAGATGGGAGTCTCTTGTCAAGCTGTCACAATAAAAGCAGGTCAGTGAAGAGACTTACAGGATGAACTGCACAAACCTGTCATTTCTTTAATTAAAATATTGACCTATTATTTCTTAATGGGAATATCTCTTATTACACATCAATCACTGACAGGATACTTGTTGAAAGTATATCATATAAATATATAGGTTTCACTTTTGAATAAATCAACCAAAAATCCATCAACCATGATGATCTCAGGGTTTCGTTTGGACAAATCATGAAAAAAAAATTTTTTGTCTCAAACCCATGCGTTGTAGACATATTTAGGTTCTGTTATTAAATGCTAATAAAGAGTTTTGTTGTGAGTGACTAGTTTCCTTTCTCAACAGAGGAACTTCCTTAGTTTCTGGTTGATGTAAGAGGGATCACTAGAAGTAAAAATGAAATACAGTTGATGGAAGAAAAATTAACATTAACATGCACCATTATTCACCATTCTAAGAAATTTGAATTCCCATGGTTTAGTGTTGTCCACTGTTGGTCTGTTACAGTATTGTAGTGAAGGCTGCCCTTCAATTCAGTAGATTTAATAAAGAAATTCATTAATGTTATGGTTACATTAGTAAATTAAAGTAATGTAACTGTCTATTACAATCACAAAAGTTAATTTTCAGCAAAATGAAAATATAGACTTTATTTATTCATATTTATAATATATATGTATGTGTGTGTATACAATGTATATAAGTATGGTGTGAACTAATATATTTTTGGCCGACTGATAATTTCTGATCCATCAGAGATAACCCAATACAGGACAAGCCCCGTGTTTTCCCAAGGTTTGCTCAGCTGGTGTCCGTAGCAACAATGACAGTAAATAGTCGGTGGTGACAGCCAGTGACAGTCAACCCAGACCACAGGAAATGCCGCGCAGTCATCCTCTGTTCCACTTCCCTTTCTGGATGAAAGCAAGAACCTCTTTATGGCTTTAAATGATGGGTATCAAAAACAAAAACTGACACCCAGGCACATATTTTTTTTACGTATGACTATGCATTTAGCAGACACTTCTATCGAAAGCGACATTTTATACATATATATACTGTATATACAATATATATATAAATATATATATATATATATATATATATATACAGGTATGCAAGTATGTATACATAGAATATTTTGGTGAAAACTTCTTCGTACCAAAACTAAATAAGGATTCAATAGTATTCCATCATTCCAACTCAGACGTTGGACTTCTTTCCCATGCCTGCCCGTGACAGTGCGAACCATGGAGGGATGAATTGACAGTGAGGACAAACTGTTTAGGAACAGACTGTTTTCAGACGTGGCTTCCTCATGTAGTGTGTAACATTCCTGCTCCGTTGCATGAGCCTCGCAGTTGACTCATCTCACCGGAGTGTGAGGTTAAACCGGCTGGAGAGTTTTTGCACTCTTTTGTGATTGGTTGGGTTTCTGTCTTTCAACCTTCCCTTCCCCCCTTTCCTTGCTCACATAACACATTCATCTTCTCTTTGCTTAGGGTAAAACACATGCAGGGTCAAACGGTGTAGAAGTTGCTCCAGGGGGCCCGAAGCCTCTGTTTGTATAACTTACACAAAAGTCAGAATGACGTCAAGCCCTATATCGTATGTCATCTTCACTTACAGGAGTGTGTGGATTTTGAGTTGAGTGAATTGTAGAACAAATGTGTCAAACTCAAGGCTCAGGGGGCCGAATGTGGCCCGTCCTATCATCTTGTATGGCCTGTGTGAGTTTAAATTATTTTACAATGTTAGAACAGCAGAGTTTCTTAGTCTGATATATAAAACAATTGTTTTATTACTGTATAAGTTTAATAAATAGATAATAATAAAACCGCAGTAACAAGTATTAATGTGTTATAGAGTCGTTACATCTATAATCGTTTGAGGAAATTGTATGTGGCCCCCTGGTAAAATGTGTTTATTATTAAGGAATAGGGATAGATCAGCTCATTGAGTGAAATAGTAAAAATAAAGAACCATCATCTACTTGAAAAATATTGATATGCAAAGACTTGCATACAAGCAAAGATTTCTTTGCAGGTTTATCCCCATTTTGGAAATCAGAAATATTGTAGGATTGCAAACAGGTGTCTAATATATAGACATAATCAGTGAATTGTGGCTAAAGTGAGTACAACTGCATTTATTTGAAGTATATTGAACATATACTGTTTTAATCCATCAGACAAGCTGGCCAAAACCTGGTGGCAAAATCTCATTTTGTCCTTAGTGCTTAGTAAACATTTCTTTCACAACAACACAACCCCGGCACGTCTCTCTGGTCTGTAGTTCAAGCCAGGAACACACCCTACTGTCAGTGAGAGCTTGTTGTCTGTCAACAACCACCCTTCTGCTTCCTGGTTATGAGGCAGCAGTGTCGTCCACTCTGACTAAGCAAACCACAGCAACAAACCAAAAGGGTTTCCCAAGGTGACAGCAACAATCTTTTCCACCCCTAATGTACATAGATTTTGGGAAGGCCACCTCCTAGTCATGTTCTGTTAGGTCACAAATGAAACTACGGTGACAGATCGGAGCCTCTCCATCTGCCCTTGTTCCTGGTACACTTGTTTTGGTTCTCAGCATGTGGAAATTTACTGGACTTGAGATTTCTATACAGTGATTAACTTTTATGGTTAGCCTTTGCTTTCGGGGCATTGAACACTATGTACCTCTGACCAATAAAAACAAAGAATAAACTTTTATGGCCTCCGTGGCAGGTATTTTACTTATTGACTTTTTATTTGTCAACTCTCAGCTGAAGAGGCAAAATTGAAATCTAATTAAAGGCTAACATCATGGAAATTTTGGCAAATTCTTTATTTTCTGGCCTATTCTGTGGACATTAGAAACACTCAAAACGAGGACAAAAATCATAAATAATGGTCCAAGTATAATAATAACAGTAATTCATAGAAACACATTGACTCAACTGATAACTGAATTATCCCGGACATTGACCTTAAGAAAAAAATGTCTCATAACTGATAAGGATCTGTTTTTTTTTTCAGCTATGTAGTTGTAGTTGTTCTGATGTCATTGCCAGATCACCAGTGACAAACTATGACGAGAATACAGTCATTTTTTTTGTTTCATTTTCAACATTTTTTGAAAACTAGGGGAGCCATATCTATTTTAATCATTTACAGCCCACAGAAATCAACTGGCTACCAAGGAAAGAAGACATTTCTTGAGAGTTTAAGTGCTACATTGACAGTAAAACTGTAAAACACACATTGTTATTTTGTTAAGCGAACTTGGGTTACTTGAAAGGCACTATATAAAACCAAATTTTATTATTATTATTAGTGTATCGGGTTGGAAGAAAGAAAGAAAAAAGAGAAATAAAGTAGGAAACAAAGAAGGGTGGAAGGGAAGGAAGAACGAAGGGAAATGAGCGAGAAAGAAGGAAGAAAGCAGTGTTTTAGTGTCTGACACCTAACACCGCGTGCCTGCGTACGTGCGTTACGCCGGTACAAAATGTCCCGCCTTTTGCGTGCGTGTGCGCGAGCCCGGTTGTGCTCTGCTCCGCGCGGGTTGGTTTGCTTGCGTGGTTACGTCAGCAAATGTGGCTGGGCGCCAGGAGGCGGGCTGTGACGTCAGTAGGTAGTCATTCACAAGCACGAGTGGAATATAAAGGCTTCGACCGCGCTCTGGGACAGAATACCGTCGCTGTGAAATATTGCTGTTCTTGAGTCCGAAAAGAATAGCACCTGACGGATACCACTCGAAGGACAAGGAAACGGACCTTCGTCGAAAGTTTTAAAGTTAACTTTCCGTCTACTTTTTACGAGTTTGTTTTTATTTTCGCTTTAAGCCGAACAAAGGACTGTCAGAACTTCTCAAAGGCGACACCAGCTCCTGTTAACTAGCCGCTTCCGCTTTATGTATTTGGATTTACGACTTCTCTGCCGCCGTACTACTATGGTCATAATGGAGGTCCCCACTATCGACTGTGCGTCCCTGCGAGGCCTGCTGGAGGACGCCGTCCCGGGCTGCCTGCTACTGGACTGTCGTTCCTTCCTCTCCTTTAACTCGTCCCATATCTCGGGCTCCACCAACGTGCGCTTTAGCACCATCGTGCGCCGGAGAGCCAGAGGCGGTCTGGGTCTAGAGCACATAGTCCCCAACGAGGATACCAGAAACAGACTCCTCTCCGGAGAATATCAGTCTGTAGTGCTGCTGGACGACCGCAGTTTGGACCTTAATCATGCCAAAAAAGACGGGACCCTGATGCTGGCTGTCACGGCCCTGTGTCGCCACTCCTGTGGAACCAATGTTTTGATTCTGAAAGGTCAGTTCTGAATGTTTTACTCGGTTCATTGTCGCCCTCTTATGATTGTTACTCCGTTTCCTAACGACGGGGCAACACATGCAGATTACAGCTGTCACCATACCAGCTGGTGCCTCGAGTAAACAATGGTCCGAAATAGCCCCGAGAGCAGTTGTCACCTATGTTTAAATGTAGAAGTGCCTCTGTGATGTTATCTGACCTTGCTCCTTATTTTCCTTGTCTTTATTTAGGTGGCTTTGAAAGATTTTCCACAGAGTATCCAGAGGTGTGCACCAAACCCACCCCTCCTCAGGGACTCAGTTTGCCCCTGAGCTCCAGTGTCCAGAGTGCAGATCCCAGCTGTAGTCCATGCAACACACCCCTCTATGACCAGGTATGTTTATTAGTTATGAGCATGGAAAAGTAAACTGGATTTTTCTTTGATTTTTACGTAATATCTGGTATCCTGCTTCTGAAGTTGACCAATATTTGTATTTTCTCTCTCTAGGGAGGTCCAGTAGAAATCTTGCCTTTCCTGTACCTTGGCAGTGCTTACCATGCGTCCAGAAAAGACATGCTGGACATGCTTGGGATCACCGCTTTAATCAACGTCTCGGCCAACTGCCCCAACCATTTTGAGGACTCCTTCCTCTACAAGAGTATCCCTGTTGAAGACAACCATAAGGCAGATATCAGCTCCTGGTTTAACGAGGCTATCGAGTTTATTGGTGAGCACATATCCACTGTTTTTACACTTCTCACAGTCAACTGCCACATTTAAGCACCAATCACAGCTGCTAATTCCAAAAGCCAGTTGGTGGTGGCCTGTAAACTTGCCCAACCCCCCTTTTCCTCTCAGCCATTGGCTCCCAGTTTTAAATTTTAAAAGTTTCCCTCCAAAACGGTACAGCTGTCTCAGCACAAGGCTCCCCACTTCCACCAATGCACTGGTTACATCATCGCCACCCCCTGATGCTTGGATAAAGGGGAGCCCTCCATTAATGAATCGTCAGGCCGTGCCCCCCAAACTTGTTTTGTTATGGACAGAACAGCGGGGCTTGAATAGCTCCCCCCACCCTTCACACCGCCTTTTGTTCTGTTTGAACAAAAGGCAATTTCTCCTCACTCACTGTCGGCCTTCCTCCCAGATCAATACCCCCAGCAGGGGTCTGTTCCCTTCCTTTGTCTAATCTGACTGCCTCCATGGGGAATAAACCCCCCCAGGCTCCCACCCAGCACCCCTGTTAACAGTGTTCCTGTGTTTTATAATGAACACTGTTGAATTGAAACAGTAAATGAAAGTGTTGCAGAAGCCTCCGTTGGTGGTTTCCTGCGACGGTTCAAAACTCTCCCGTGCAACGCACTAATCCAACGCTCTTTCTTTTTATCTACAGATTCAGTGCGAAATAAAGGAGGTCGCGTGTTCGTGCACTGTCAAGCTGGCATCTCCCGCTCAGCCACCATTTGCCTCGCCTACCTGATGCGCACCAACCGCGTGAAGCTGGACGAGGCTTTTGAGTTCGTCAAGCAGCGCCGCAGCATCATTTCCCCCAACTTCAGCTTCATGGGTCAGCTGCTTCAGTTTGAATCCCAAGTCTTGGCCACGTCTACGTGTTCATCAGAAGCCAGCAGTCCAGCCATCGGCAACAGCACCACAGTCTTCAACTTCCCCGTCTCCATCCCTGTACATACGTCGGCCGGCCAGCTCTCATTCCTCCACAGTCCCATCACAACCTCCCCCAGCTGCTGAGGCCTTGGTTGGTTTCTCAGACCGTGTACGAACTTGATCCGCAACACATGCGTGACTGTAGAGAGAGCTTTGTGTTTTTTATGGTGATACTGGTCTATCACCAGGATGACTGTGAACTTCTGACCAGTTTTTGGCAAACCTGACCTAAATTTGAGTCCGTCTGCGTAGGTCAAGGTTTCCATTTCAAGAAGACCGTAGCCAGTATTGACCCTTCGTGTGAATGGCAAACACGATTCCTAAATATGGATGACTTGGAATTTGGTGTAAATGACCATTTTGTTAGTCCTTTATGTGGGATAATATAAGTAAATGAATATTTTTTTTATTCAAATGTTGATTCTCAAAGGAAGGAATCTGCTGTTGATAATCACATTCATGCTAGAAAACTAAACAAACCAACAGAAGTCTCAGGAATCTTGACGCCCCTTCTCCGTTGTCCAGTTGTCTTTCTGCCCTAGCTAAAGAAAGCAATTCGAAGCTCCTTGATGTTTTAACGAACAATGAATGTAGCGCCCCCTTCATGTGCAGTCTGAGAGCTGCGTGCCTTAAGAGAAATCATGACAAAGCTTGACTATCCTGACACATCGGGGAAATCAACCATTGAATACCTCATGTTTATGTACTGTGTACTGTTCCACTGAGGCCGGCAGCACCCCAAAAACTAGGAACACGGGGTCATGTAGCCCTCAGTGTCTGGACTCTTGACATATTTATTAAACTAAAGTAATATATATATCTTTATCATATCTATTTTTTCACATGTCTGTTGAACTTTGTTTTTTTTATACCATGCAATAAATCTCTTTTGACTTTGTACTTCCTTGTCCACTTGATTTATTTTTACTTTATATTTGGCCTGTTTATTGTTGGTCACTGTAGTAACAGTTATTGTTGCAGTGTTGGTGAATGATTAAACATTGTGGGGGGAAAAATATGGATTCATTGAACAAATGCTTTTCTGTCTAATGAAATTATATTGATCTCCTGACCTATTTAGGACAACCCAGTGTCTGTCCTACCGTGCAGTGGAATCCTGTTATCCATAAACAGCGTTTTGCACACTTAAGAAGCATGATGTCATTGAATTGATCTTTGTTGGGACCACACTCCCTCTCTATGAAGCCATTTGGGAGCAGGGGTAACAGCAGGAGGCTTAAAGAATCAGCCAAAGATCCCTCCTTCTGTGGCCACAATAGGAGCAGCTGCAAGGCGTTTGGGAAAAGTGTGACAACTAAAGAGCTTTCGGGGCTCAGTCAAGCACCAGCCTTGTGTTCATGTCACACAAACCAACCGGGAGGTTGGGAATGACACGGCCATGAAAGGGAAAGGAATATGTTTAGATTCCAAATTAGCCCCAAATCATTGGCTGACTGTGGTGGGTGTGAGAGTGAGAAAAATGATGCCCACCAGAAATAAGCCAGTAGAAATTTAGAAAAGCAAAATTAAAGTCAAATTTTATTCCTTCCATTTTTAGTTTTATTCCTGCCTTTTCTATAAATACCTCTAGCACAAGTAACACAAACTAGTAAAATAATATTTTTACCATTTTGTCGATATAGTTTGTTTTCATCAGCTCCCTGCCAAACAAACAGAGTAAAGACAACAGTGACTCTTCTGTGTCCTGGATCCTTCATTACCTCACAGGCTTCTCCAGACAAGCTGCGGCTTTGGTGACATATGTGCGACCCCAACCCCCTCCGGCCCACCAGCCTTTGTGTCTTTAGATTTCCTGTTGTCAGGACGGAGGCTGGCAGGAGTGTGTGCTGTCTGTGGGAGTGTGTGTGAAAAAGTCGTTAAGCATCTTTTATCATCTGAAAAGGGATGCTACAGGGGGGGGTGCAAGGGTGTGTGGGTTTGTGAAAAGGGTGGAGGGCTCGTCATTTGCCAAGTCTGTGACATCATTTGTTAGTGTGTGTGTGAGACAGTCAACACACACTCAGCCTGACACAGGATCCTGCAGGAACAAAGGTGAAACTTTTACAATCTGCAGTTTGTTGTTCCGGGCCTCACATTTGCTTTCAGTGTTGGTCAGAGCAATGAAACAGTTGTGTGTTGTTGTTTTTTTCTGGCAGTTTCAGTCTGTTGTCAAGTGTTTGGTCCAATCAGCTTACAAAGATCTGAAGTCATTGGCACAGGGAAAGAAACTGTGCATATTGAACTAAACCATTGTGTGATTAAACTAAATAATAAAATTAGAAATAACCCAGCTCTCCTCTGTTAGAAGGCTCTAATTTCCAGACGGTTGTTTTGATGATGATAATGCATAATTAGTTAGTTAATTATATAATGATATAAGCATAATTACTTATAACAACTTATATCAACAAATTGCCTGAATTTAGCTTAATTTGCTGGAATCACACATTTACCTCTTTGGGAGACACTGTGACATCAATCAAGATATCAGCAAAAGGTACAATCAGACATCCCGGAAAACAATCAGGAAAAACTTTAATTTTTCAAAGGGAACTCCTAAAGGATCAATAAAGTTTTATCTAATCTTTTAGATTAAGACAATATAATTTAACTTTCTATTACCAAATGAGGTCAATGAATCTTAACGTGAAAAACATCTCGACACAACTGAAAGAAGCATTCATTGTGATACCATTACACCACATTTAAGAGGGAACACTAGTAGTTATAGTATTTGTTGTCCTACTTGTACTAGTACTACCTGTACTGCTTGTATTAAGGGAGTGGTTTAGAGAAATATAACTACTAAGGGTTGCCTCTTATATCAACCAGAAACTGAGAAAGTAAGTTTCTCAGTTGAGGAACAAAACCTCTTTTAAGCTCCAAGAAGTCCAGTTGCTGCAACTAAACTTTTTAGATCACATAACTTGGGTGATTGAGAATCTTCACAGACAAAAAATTGTTGATGTTTCTCCGCCTACACCCGTAGGACGCACCATAACCTCCGCAAATGCTAAATTCACTCAGACCGGTGAGACCAGACAGGAGACATTTCCCATCTACTCATCCTTCTGTCCTCACAGGCCCAACTTTGTCTGTGAGTGAAGAGACATTTTCTGTTTTTCAAACTAAAACTCATGTCAGAAAAAAGTCTGGTCTTGTTTCAGGTTCATGAAATTGAAATTACCTGTAATGTTTGATAGTATTTGTCAACTGAACTGAATTCTCACTTGTTTATGTAAATAAATATATTGTATATAATAATCGGAACATGCTTTACCTAATACATGTATCAAAATCATGGCTTGTCATGTCATTTCATGTGGCCTGCATAAGGTTAAAAAGCGTCTGAGTAATAAAGTCCTGAAGTTCTGGTGAATTTTAACCTGATATTTTCTTTATGACTCATGACTGCAACGTCAACAAAACAAATAACCGAAATTACAGGAATGTGTATTAACACATGGGTAGTTACTAGGGGTGTGCCGATTCACTCAGATAACGATCCGATTCCTATCTCGATTCACAGGCTACGATCCGATTCAGGAACAAATCATAAAAAATAATAAACGATCGATCCAGTTTGATCCGATTCGGTTCAGTTTGATCCAAACCGATTAATTTGCACACCCCTAATATATATATATAGTGTATATTAGGGGTGTGACAATTCACTCACATAACAATCTGATTAATCTCTCGATTCACAGGCTACGATCCGATTCAGGAACGATTCATAAAAATATTAAACGATCGATCCAGTTCGATCCGATTCGGTTCGGTTCGATCCAAACCGATTAATTTGCACACCCCCTAGTAGTTACAATATTTAAGTATTTTCGTTACAAGCCCGGATGGACCAAACAAAGAGCAGTGATCCAAAGATCCTCACCCTGTGTGAACAGGAACACACACAGCTTCACCATCCTTTGTGAAATGGCAACGTAGCTGCTGCGGTGATTACAGGAGTGGGCCCAGTAATTACAGCCCTCACACCTGAGCTGTACCTTGAAAATGGATTAGTGTCTCTCTTCCCGTCTCACAAACACAGACTCCTGCGTCTGTTCTCACAGACAACACAGTGAGCACTGGTGGCGAGGTGAGAGAATGGAAGCCACGCGTTGATGTCACAGCAGAATACTCACCTGTAGTGTGTCTCTAAAGAGGATTAGGAGCTGTGACTAACAGGTCTGTGGAATATCCTGTTGTCACGGAGCAGGAGACCAGTGTGTAACTCACTCAGTCTGACACAGGAAAATTATAGTTTACTTTTAAAGCAAAGCAAATGAGCAAAAAAACAGCCTTAAAATCTAATATGAAAAGACAAGACAAAACTTTTCTCTTGATTTATCAGGATTCCACTGATGTCCATGGAACCACCTGGTTTTCTGAATACGTGACATTCCAGAACAAGTCCTGATTACAAACCCTGCTGACGATGGTCTGCTGTTCCGTGCGAGCAGGTTGAGATAAGGCCAGATTTCTGCCATGATAGCAGAAGATTTAAACAAAAAATGAATGTCAGGGCGTTACATGTACGGCTGCAGTGAAGTGGCCCTTCCTCCTCAACAGGGCTCCATTTCCTTTATCAACCATGTCTGGAATTTCATATGAAGGTGAAGAAAGGAATAGCAGCCAGTAGATGTACAATTCTACTGCAACGTCTGCAGCCCTTTTATTATCATTTCTTTTCCCAAAGCAAATCAAAACCTGCATAGTGGTTCACTGTATTTTTTTCTTTTGCCCAGAGACAGTTGTAAGGTGAGGAAAAATAATTTATTTATGAGAATGAATTGAATTTCATGGATGTAGAATAAGGCAGAGAATCTTTACGTTGGCCCAGAGGCAATGCATCTGTCATTGTAATGGAAATCCAGGGTTCCTGTCACTTCCACTTCAGTGTTTTTGTTTTTTTTACTGGTACTGGTTTTAATGGTACTAAAACTACTGTGCATTCTATAATCCAAAAAAAACTTCATGGAGTCAAAACAATTACAAGAAAACTTATAAAGGAAAGTTGACATGAAATGTAAAAACCCAACACTAAAAAACCTTATATGTTACACTGTTTTGATTATGTAGTAACTTTGTACAGAAATCCGAGATTAGGCTAGGCTAGCGTTTTGCGATTTAACAAAAGCTTGGCATTTACTGAATACATTACTGCCACCTCCTGGTTATGGTTGTCACTGGTAAATATCTTGTTCTATTGTATAGGAGATCCAAACAGATACAGACAAGGTTTCCGTGTATTTTATGTTATACTATCAAGAACTGAAGGGAGTTATTTCACCACGTGTCCCATGCACTAAGCCTTGAATTATACACCGCCTTGTATATCGTTCTGGTGCTTCATCCACCTCAGCGACTGTAAACAGAGCCTGTACTTTTCCACTCAGTGAGGCTGCAAGGTTGTGTTCGCAAGCAGAAATCAGATCCTGTGTGGAGTATTCATGGAATGTTTGGCATCTTTTCTCCAACACTGACTGCACTGTGTTGGCCCCATGATGTCACTGCCAAAGTGAATATAAATACAAGCGGACAGAGACCCCGACAGCTAAAAGCAGAAGTCTGTCTGTGTTATTATAAACAAAATCTTTGGCTTTCGCTTCGAGACGTTTCCTTAAACTGTGCTGAGTGTGTTACTGAAGATTCATGGCACGCAATGGAAAGATTTTGTTCAACTTCTTTGAATTTTCTATGGTGTCCCGTGACCTGTAAAGGGCAAAGGCTGTAACGCTTTGAACCCATGAAAACAACAAGAGATAAATCTTTGTCAGAAACATTGAGTTGTGGGTTTGTCAGAGAGCGGTTCAGAGCAGAGTCTTGAAAATGTGCTTTTTTATATGTAACACAGATAATCCCAGGATGTACCTGTGAAAATGCAGTATTTATCTGTCAAAATTACACCTGAAATTACTTTTTCTCTTCTTGGATCTTGTACTTACACTGAGAGTTAATAGTTTCCTTGAGGTGCTGCAGAGGTCTCTACTGTTATACTGAATACCAGGTCTTAGGTATTATACAGACATATATTCATACCCTGAACTGAAAAGTCGAACCATTTTAATTTGTCCGAGCGCCATCTTCTGGCATGACAGTGTCTCTACATTGTAAAAATATGATCGAGTATGCAAGTGGGTTTTATTACATTTTTTTCAGGTTGATTCAGAGATTTACACAATTCTTTAAGTTTAGTTATGGCTAGTGTTGACTAGACTACACTAAACCAACTTCCTTCTGATAACGCCGTGTTTACCTATCACTTTTCTATCTAGAAGCCAACCAACAAAAACTGTTGTAAAAAGGAAAAGGAAAAGAAAGAAAATTGTTAATTCAGTAAATCTGTTTCACATTGTTGACCACCACTTGGACGAGTAACAGGTAGATAAAGCGATTTTCACCATCAGAAAAAAGGAATTTTATCGTGTAATTGGCAAATCCCAAATAGTTCATAAAAAAGATGTACTTACAAAAATAAACATATTAACATTTACAGTCAGCAACACTGGATCCCTAGACTGTATCTTATTAAAGGTTAAAGAGACGTTGCCCGATGTTAAAGCATAAAAGGCTCGGGGTTATTAATATCATTGGTAATTGAAATCCAACATATCAGTTGGTCGTCAATATTAGTGCAGTGATGACACATAGTGGAACACTGCCGCCAGCTGTGTTTTCATTTAACGAGCTATGTGTAAACGAGCACCAAATCCTCAGTAAAACGAGTTACACAAAACCTCAAAACCTTAAAAGAATAATAAAAACTTGGTGATAACTTAATTTGACAAAATGTAAAAAAAACAACAAAAAAACAATTTCAATTCTCCACGCCGTTTTAGAACAGTACAAGTACATTTTCCGACGTATGATGCAGTTATGAAAAAGAATAACTTGGAAAATAGTAAATAAACCTGAAAAACTACAAGTCCCTGAACGCCACACTCAGTTGGCGCGCATACTGGTATGAGAAAACCACGTGATTGTGGTGCGTTCCAGAAACTGGGAAGTCCGAAAATTTCACCCATTATACTAAGAGAAATTCCCTGGAATATCAACCGAAATCGAAAATACGCGCTAAGTCGTTGGCAATTTGATCTGACCAGACTTCCCTGAGATCAAGCCGCCTAACGTCACACAACTATGGTGGCGCTATCGGACAATCACACCCTAAATGACAAATGTACTTGTATTAAATTATATAGTTATGGGTAATAGTAAGCCACGCTTGCCCATAGGTCATAAAATACATATTATATATTCATACTTCACAGTGTAGTAGTGGATATATTATAGAAGAAGTGTTAGCTTAGCGGCCACGGTATATTTTAAACAGCGACGTTTCAGGGAAAAACACAGAAAGGCCGGAGCACAACGCGATGACGTCATTTCAAATGTATTTTTTTTTAACCCACCCAACTAGTTTAAAAAAAACCCGCCAATTGCATTATAACGTTTGCGTTGTTTGACTGTTAAACTGATGATAAGTAAACACGTTAAAGAAACCGATCTTTGGAAAACGTTACATGCGTTATACATAAGTGTAATTCCCCTCAAATAATTACGTAAAAACAACCGTTGTGTGGTTATATTTTTGTTCAGTTTAACTGACATGTAAAATATATATGTTTATACCTGAACGGATACAACAAATGGGAATAAGACGGTGGACATGTGTCGAATATGTCTTTTTGTAAAATGCTCTCATAACAGCAACTTCTCTTATCCGTCGTTATGCATCAACCACAGCAACAACTTAGTTTTAACTAGTGTTGCCAGATCTTACAAAAATCAGCAAACACTCCCATAAACAAGCTAAAAAAAGAGAACCTGTTGAACAGATTAGCACGTTGTTCCTGACATGGGTAGCATGCGGTAATTCTATTTCTTGTTCCCTACAAACTTACTTGTGTTCACAAGAGTGCAAAGGGAAAGATACAATGGATGACAACATAAAGATTTGTTAGTCCTTTTAACACTTAAGGACCACAGCTACATGCTACATTAATCACTGACTTACCTTGCTTGGTTATTTTACAATTTGTCCTGACAATCTCACCCCATTGTAGTTTGTTTAGGGTTGGACAGGTCCTTTACTTCTTGAGGATGGTATCACTAAAACACAAAGGAACTGGGGAAGTAACCCTAGCCATGTTTGTTTTAACTAAACTCCGTAAGATAAGGTTAAAGCATTGTAAAAGTCGTTTAAATGGTTAAAGAAGAAAAGCTAAAAGTTTTGTCTGACCCCAGGTAGTCCTTAAAATAAGTTTAGATATAGCTCCATGAGAAGCAATGTTTGTGAAAGTTTCTTAAACAAAAATTCACACAGGGAAAATCAATAAGTTTATTTGTATACTTTGGTTCATCTTTTGTATCTAGCTCAACTTTGGAGGGAAACTAATGTTCCCTCTCTTTTTTAAAACATTCATTCTTATCAGAGAGTTTGTTTATTTGGGTTTTTTTTAAGTTTCAAAGTTAATGTTTTAACACCAGACAGACGTTTCCTCACCAATTCAGTTTGCACCCACTGTTCAAGGACAACAGATATGTTACTGTGTCCCTTCCCCTGCACAGACACATTCACGCGGTACAGTCTCAGGTCAGGTTTTTATTGGACAGCCAAAAGGGACAACAGTGACCACGTGCTGCTGTTTACAGTCCTTCAAATATCAGGCGGGATTTGAGTGGTATTAAAATGCAAACCAAGTCTAGAAAAGACACAATCGACATTGACAAGCTATTGATGAAACTCTCTCCTCATCCAACATGGGAAATAACCAGTCATCAGACCAGACGAGTGGCTTTTGTTTGTTTTCTTTTTCCACCAAAGAAAAGAGACTTTGTCACAGAACAGAGGGTGAGTTTTTCTTTTTCATTGTCTTTGTATGACTCATAAATTAATTTCCCGGCTATTAAAGTTTAATTCTAAACAATAGACATTTTATTTCATGCGCAAAACTCACTAATAATACATGCAGCACATCAGTGTTTGTATCTACACAAATATATAGTTTATGTCTTAATATTATTTCTTTTTGTGTAAATATTGAATGTGATATATTCCAAGAGAATTCCAAGACAAATTCTACTGAGGGCAGGGTGAGATTTGACTTCAATTCTCGGCAAGGTTTGACATCCGGGGGATGATCAGCTCCTTTATACAAATTTAACATTTTGTAACATTTGTTAATGTTGTATGTGAAGGTTTTTGTAACTCTTTTGCTTCTCTATCTCTTCCCATATCCGTTCTGGTCTGGTTGAAATGTAACTTATTTTCATTTTTCCTTTTCCTTGGGTGCTTTGTTTAAGGCAGACAGGAAATGCCTGTCACTCGGCTCAGCCCAGTGTGGCTGGGAGAGGTTAACAGAGGCCTCCGCTGATCTCATCCCTTTCCCAGGCTCCCGTGGAGTAGTGGGAAGCGAAACAAAAATGTTGAGAATAGAGAAAAAGGAAACAAAAAAATAAACACAGTGCTATCACAACACTGAAAAGTTCCCTAACTCAAATTGTCCAAACACAGTACAGATACAGTATGGAGACATCTGTCATATATTTGCCTATGTTTTCTTGCTTGATACTAATCAATGATCAGTAAAGTCTGCCGTTACCTGTCCATAATCACTCAAAACAATTTTTAGTAAATCAGACCGTTAGGTTAGTTGATCCGTGTTTAGTTTACAATAGATGTTTTACTACTTGAAGAAAGGGATTTTTGCGATGATTTGAAGAAAGCTTTGATCTTATAGATAATGTGCGTGTCATTTCCAAATATATACACTTTGTGTATATTTGATTATTTTAGAAATTTCACAATTTAACTGTTTTATGGTAATTAATATTGATTTCAACCTAAAGTATTATGACAGCGTTTTAATTATTATATAAATTTGGAGGGTTTGGGTTTGATATGTTGGTTAAAAAGTTGCTTATTTCTTAGTCACTTGTTTACATTCTCTATAGCACTATTGTTAAACAGCCCTTTCAAAAGCTGAAGCAATTTTCTGATAACATTTGTTTTTCTGATTACAAGCGTGTCTTATTTTTGGCCACTAGATGCCGCCACTAAATTGCTCTAAGCTGTCAAAGCGTGGGTTGGGCAGTAGGGGGCTGAGTGCTGCTCAGATGCTGTGACTGTGGCAGATACAGTGAGGATGAGTTCAGTGAATGGCTGAAGCCCAGCTGAGCTCTTTAATCATTTCCTTTCCAAAGCTGCACAGGATTAAGTCACAACTCAGTGACATTGTTTCCATCTGAACCTTCACCGTCCAAATGTAAACCCAGTGTCTGTAAGTTGACATGACGTGGGCTTCACTGGCACTGGTTGCTTACATCTCTGTTGCCCGAAGCAACAGGTGCGGTTGTGTAATGGTTGTCCAACTTCTGCTCCTATTTTTGATGTTGCTGCTGCCGCAGGGTCCGACTTTGAAGAGAGCTGCTGCTCATTATATATGTTTTATGTATGTCAGAACTCTATATCCGTGTTGTCTGGCTCTCACTTCTTGAACCGTGATGTCAGCAGAGGAACCTGATAGCATCGGAACCACTGGCTGTAAAAAAAGGAGATTGAGTGGAGAGTAGTTGCCGGGAAAATCGAGAGAATTATATTTCAGGTCAGACGTGACCTTTTAACAAGGTCCGTCAACACCGCGGGCTCGCTGGGTGTTGCTCTGGATTTTCCATTGAATTTGTGCCATTTTGTTACCAATTTTCCAAAATGTACATCTATAAGTATGTTTATATGATAGTGACTCGTATCTACTTAGATGTTCAGGTCCTGATCCATGGTCTTTGACCGATATTGGGAATTAACTTGGTTGCTAAGCTTCAGCAGAGATGGAATCACACAACTTTGTTTGACCAAGTGTGAATTGTAGACTTATCTTGATTAGTCAGTCGATAGATAGGTAGGTAAGTAGATGGATGGATGGATGGATGGATGGATGGATGTGTTCATTTCTCAACAATAATAATAAAGGCAGAAATCCTTTGTTGGTTTATATCATAAATAGTTGGTTCAACAGCTACAAAAAAAACCAACACATTTTGTTCTTCCTTTTACAAAAAACTTGGGAAACTTGACTTTGACTTTAGAAAAGTTACTAAATCCTGGTGATGGTGTGAGACACTAAGTGATGGAGAGAGTGTGACCTTGGCCACATGAAGGGAGGTTGTTAAACATTCAGGACCGTCTTAATTATTCAGGGCTGCCAGACTGTGTGTGTGTGAGTGTGTATTTTTGTGTGCATGCGAAAAAAAAAACCCAGCAAAAACAGTGATGGATACATTCACAGCACTGCTCATGTTTGCTGGTTGTGTTATAGTTGTTAATAATTGTCTTCACTGGCAGACGTCTATGAGTGTCCTTGCAGTTTCCATGCATTTTTAATGATGATTTAAAATTGACAAATAGGTCAAGGCAGTTCATGTTCTATTCTTGTCCAGACTGGAGATCATTTAGGTCATGGAGCAGTTTATTTGCCACATGAGGAAAGAGTGGTTAGGGTTCTGCTATGGAGCTAGAACATCAAGATGTTCACCTGATTGGTGTTTACATCTTCTCCTTGTATTTTGTCCAGGTCCAACAATTGATAAATTGACAAAAGCAGATTCATTCTTTACTTCAAATCAACCTTAGTGTTTAGTGTTGTCAGATATAGAGCCTTGAGGTATTAGCAGCGACTGCAGATTATTGTACTCAGAACCAATTATACTCAGGCAATGCTCCTATACAATATATTATATGTTTCTGCAATCAGGAGAGTACTTATAGTCAACCTTTGAAGATCTAGCAACCAAATGGCTTGAAGACTTTAGGACCAAAACGTTGCTTAAGGAGTACATACGTAGATCAGTGGTTCTTGACCTTGTTGGAGCTACTGATCCCCACTAGTTTCATCTGCGTATTCACGGAACCCTACTTTAGTAGGATGAGTCGGTGTGTCTTGACCTCTGCGGTTTCTTGACCTCCGCGAGGCTCCACCGAACCCCTAAGACCGACTCACCGAACCCTTAGGGTTCAATCGAACCCAGGTTCAGAACCACTGACGTAGATATTCTCTCTCCACAAGCTTATATAAATCATACTTTGCATTTTCCGAAAACAAACAACACAAGACTGATGGTGAACAATGTCTGAGCCTTATTTTTAGTGTGCGAGCTTAAAAGTGCTCTCTATCTCCCATTAACTGTGATGAGCAGAGACAGTCATCTGATCTCGTCTGAAGTGTGTGCAGCCTGAAGGCTAGCAGCAGACGACTCACCTCCTTATCACAACCCTGCCATCACAGTTCCCTCAAGCCTGTGAACTTACTGCTCAAAATCATGAGGTCTGTTCCTGATCCTGTGTCCTCTCTGAGACTTTGGCCTCCCCCTTAACTGTGTTGGATGTTATCCACGTCTAAACGTGTGGAAACACTCGATAAGACATTTATAATGACAGGAGAACAATTGTTGACAAAGGCAGCTCATGAATCACAGCCAAATTATCTGTCCTATAACCTATCACTGCCTGTTTGTCAATGTTTCGCAACATCTCGGAAAACTCCAGCAGAGAAAAACACACTGGAGCATGTTGGGGATCTGGTCATTGGAATCGGAGCATGTTGGCCCCCTCTATTGCTTCTTATAGCTAACAGCCCTTTGACATATTAGATACACTTTAAGAAAGGAAGTTCTCATATTTACAAGGTCCAGAAATAGCCCTGTCAGCCAGCACTGTCACTATATCAGTGTCCTGTCCAAAGCTGGGGCCCCGCAAGAGTTTCCCACACGTGTCACAGGCCAATGTCATGACAAGGGCCAGGAGTAGAGATTAACTTTGATGAGAGAGCACAACAGAATGACTTTGATAAGCGGATGCTCACAGGTCCGCGTTTGAGAGGCTTCAGTGTGAGAGCACGGCTGCTGGTCAGGGGACACGGGGAACGTGAGAAAGTGGCACAGATGCACGTAAGCACTCAATGGTGCGTCTGTGAAACTGACCCCCATATTTCCCCACTTCATATCAAATGTTATGTAACAGGGCGCCCACGGCACTTTTCTTTCTTCTGGTGCCCAGAGGAGAGAGTCCTATTCCAGGATTGTAAATTCTACCTGTTGCCACGCCTGGTTGTTTATCTGTTTCAACATATAAGCTGCATACTGTACATTGTAGTGTCCCAAAGTGTCTTGACCTGAGCTCGACTTACAGAGTTCCCATCGCCCCACGTCCTTCCCTGACACTTGTCTTTGATGTCTGGTATGCAGTGCCATCTATGAAGCCTGGCTTTAGATAGCGGCGGGGCTCTGATCCGAGCTAACTTGATTTTGATAGCACTGGAATCAGCGGTGGTTGTAGCTCTTGCGGATTCTAGATTATCCGTTCCTATAGGCAGCCATGAGAGAACTAGGTTGTTGAAAGGAACTAAGAAATTCAACAGTTTGTTGAGTATCAATGGGTCTCTTCAATTTACTCCCAGTGTCAAATTCTGGGGGTGAATGTGGGTGTGAATGGTTGCATGGTGTGAATATAATTGTGCGTTGTTGTTTGATTATGGATTAACAATGGATCATTGTTGCCAGAATGAAAACCAGAATTGTCCTTCTTGACTTTAAAAGCGTTGCATCCTCTCGATTTGAAATTGTCATTTTCATCAATTCCTGAAACATTTTTTCTTCTTTACGACTGCCGTCCTACCTGGACACTCCAATCCCACATCTTTTTTTTTGAGAGGTTCATTTAATGTATTCATGGGGCTGTTCTATTTACTCCCTAATTTTAGGGGTGAATGTGGGTCTGAATGGTTGCATGGTTTGACTATAATTGCGCTCCGTAAATCTGATTTAATGATATGTAATATATAACGCGTATTTTTCAATGTTTTTCAACACTAATCACACCAGACCGGTATTTTATAATTGCATCACATCTGTTATCATCAATGAATTCAATCCTGAGCCAAAAAAGCAGAGCACAACAGTTTAAAACTAATTTTCTTTTCACTTCCTTAAAGATGTACATTTGTCTTCACTGCTGGTCTTTGCTTTGACATTCTTCCATCTGCCTTTTCTCTCATGCAAAAAAAAAAAGTCACTTACAGTTATGTTAATGATGAACCCTAAAGGCCTGGGCCAAAACAAGCTGATCCGAATCCTAGAAAAACAGAGACAGTCTGGCTTTTCGCCTCTGATTGGTTTGTGTTTTTGCAAATCAGTCATGAGAAAGAACAGTTTTACCCCACCCACAATGTTTGTTTTTTTAATTCTTTGACTTTGCAGTTTTAGATAATGGTGATGCTAAAGTTCTTCCACTCCATTTCCTCCAAAATAAACTGCAGTGACAACCGTGACAGTAAAAGTTTAGAAACCGGTATTTTCACTGTGAGCTCTGGAGAGGAACTTTTTTTTTTTTTTATGGAGGAGTATTATTCAGTTAGCGTCATAAATCTGACAGACTGTAAACAGACTGCTCACTATGCACTAACCCAGGGCTCAATTTGTAACTGCGATTAGCAGTCAGTCATCAAAGTCCTCAGGTCTCTATGTCTCAGCGGTTTGGAAACAGTGTGGATTTAATCATTGAAGGGCATCTGTCTAGAACACCATTGGTGTTGGCATGCACCTCAACTTTGAGTTGCTCCATAGGAACAGGGAATGGATGGTAGCTGTTTCCCCGGAGACACAAAGTCACAGAACCTGCTCTCTAAGTACCAACGCCAACCAAGTTGTCGTTAGGGCAAAGAGGGTTTAAGTGCTGAAGACCTCGACACACAAACAATGATCTGTTCTCTATATTCACACTGCAAGATTGAGGATATTATCACTGGAGAGAAAATGACACACTGATGTCATGGCTGTTGAGTTATTTTTCAGCTGAAGACAGAGGATGATACTACAGGTGTGTTAACGCTGAAATGTTGGCTTCCTGAAACCCCTCTCTGCCAAGGAAAACATTAAAAGGATCCAAAAGTAACGAGAAATGAATAATCTTTCATGGAATTATTGATTCCCATCATCTGTGCAAAGTCAGCAGAACAAAAAAAAAATCCAGCTAATTTGTATTAGAATTTAACGTGGAGAACAATCAGTACCTGTTCTAATCTGGACCACACACACATTGTGGTCTGTTAATAATGAGACTAAAAATGCAACAATCGGCAAATAAGGTAATGGCGTTGGTAATAAAGCAGATGGCATTCATATCAGAAATTAACTGGCCCAGGTCTCATATTAAAGCAGTCTGTGACTTGAGCAAGACCAGAGATCTATTGTTTGTTCTGCAAAGGAATTTCTGTCTAGTATTAAAACTAACACAACAATATTTTACTAAGGGTATTATCTCACCGAGTTTAACAACAGTTCAAGTTACATACCTAAAATAAAACAAGGTAAAAAGTTAGAAGGATTGAGCTGAGTATTTAGAGAATAGCAGAATAGTTCCTCAAGGATCAGTGTTAGGTCCTATTTATTTTGGCATGAGTCTAACTAGTGGAGATTCTACAGCAACTGTACGTTATGATCCAAGTTGGAGCAGTACCTGTGAACCTGTTCAGGATTTACTTCAGTGTAAACAGCAGGAAAGGGTGTGATCCAAAACAAGTCCAGGTTTGGAGTTGTTCCACTGATCCAACACGGGGATGATGTGGATGATGAGGTTGAAATCACGAATTAAAGATAGCTACAGTCCGTCTCTGCACATGAAATGCAAAATACAAAGAGTTAAACCTCTTTTTAATGAACATAAAAACATATTCATAAAATGTTAAATGTATCTTCTTAGTCGTAACTTTCAAACTTTCATATTTATATTTCCAAAAAACAGAAACAGGAAAAAAAAAGCTCAGCAAATATAACTTACTGCTCTAATGCTGCCAGCAGCTTGGATGTCTTTTCTTGACAGTTGACAAGATGAGTGACTCATGCATCCAGAGCTCTGGAAGGAAAATTCTCTGGGCCCTGGAGCAAATCTGTGATGAACAGTATGGTGGACCACATAAAAACGCTGCATGTCTCGAAGCCTCTGTTGTCACAGTTTCAGATTTTCTCTCGTTTTTTTATGTGGGGATCGGTTTGAGGATGTGAGCCACGGCAAAGGCTTAATGCAACGTGACAGCATAATGTAAATAATAAAGATTTATTATCAGCCATAGCATGAAAGCAAAGCGTGTTAAGATTGTTGTGATAACATTCAGGGCTCAGACGCCAAGGAATTCCGCAAAGGCAAGAGCAGCAGAGAAGCATTTAGGACCTTTGACTCTGGCAGATGAGTATTTTTGTGCACTTCTAAATTTTCTCCCTTCTATGGGAAATATGGGGCCGAATGGCCTGTGTGTCACTGGTAATCTCCAGAGAGGGACAGAAAAGGGGCAACAGGATAAAATAGAGTCAGAGAAGAGAGCTCCGTTAGTTTACATAAGGCATGGGGGCCGTCGTCATTGTTCCATCTTTGGAGGAGTGAATGGAAAAGGGAGAAAGACAGAAGCAAATATGTTATATAATGTAGTACCTGTAGTTCTATATGGTATGTCCTTTCCTTTGGGACCGGGTCAGTAAACAGTATGACAGCAACACTCACTTCGTGGAAAGATTGTGATTCTTCTCTCTCAAAGTCAGATTTTGACCAAGGCTGTTGTTGAACATAGACTTGAATGTCTTTTTAAGGGGTCTGCACAGGGTAATAATAGCTGAGGTATTTTGTGTCATAACCCCTGGGCCCTCTGTATGTTGTGAGCCGTCTACATCACCAGGGAGGCTGGAGCTTAGTTTTTTTTTTTTAAATAGATCCCTTTGTTGGCTTTCTTTAAATGCTTACATTTCATTTTAGCAATGTTCCAAAAAATGTGTCAGGTTTTTCAGCTGTCGTTAGTGTTTAATTCTACCTCGTTCCTGATGTAATTTGAAGTCCTCTGAGGAAATGCTTTAGAAAAATAAGTTTACGTTAGCCCAGTGTTTACTGGCTCTTAATTGCCTCTGTGTACACACGCGCATTCTCGGCTATTCTTGTCGGGACTCTGCTTGACTTCCATTTATTTTGCGCAGCCTTAATACCTCATGGCTACACCCAACCCTAATGCCTTACCCTGACCTTCACTCGACTACAATTGACATCTCCATACTGAGAGTAACTCGAGCTCATTAGGACCAAGTTTGGTCCCCATTAGGACAAGGAAAAACCCAGTAAAAATGCTTCGACTCTTCCCTTAAATTGGCAACAAAAACAAAACACGTAAACACAGTCATAGGGAGGAAGACAGAAGGGCTTAAACACAAAATCTCTATGTCTAATTCCTCTTCTTTGGGAGATTAATTTTAATAATGTGTGATGGAAAATTTACCACATGATAATATCATCAAAGAGTAGAAATATATTTTCAGTGGAGAAACTGCTCTGGTTTAAAAGCCTCTACTTGTGTTTTTCAGCTGTTCCTGAAACCGCCTGCCTCTCTCTAATGAGATTTTGGATTCTTTTCCCCCAAAGATTTGAAGGCGAGGCAATTTAGGGGTTAGAATCTGGGACCTTAAGGGTAAATCCCGACAACCCTTAAAAGTCTCGGGAAGCGTTTTCTTTTTGAACTGCGTCGTAAACTGTAATGATTTTAACGGGCTTATTTGGGATCTTCCTAACTAGGTAGGGTTTTTTATTATAATTTATTATACACCACAAGAATTTACTGTTTCCCAATCTGCTGTATGTCTGACAGGATTATTGGGAATGCGGCACAAGACTTTCTTCCAACTGCAGTGCTGCAGTAAAAAAAAGCTGTGGGTCGACAACATTCATCCCACCTCTATAATAGGAACCCACAAAACGACACATTTATGTTGTTAGGTACACACACCAGCATCACTTAGAGTTTTATTGGCTTTTGAATAATGATCAAAAATACCCAGCTTCACCTTGTAAATTACATTGCTAGACCCAAACATCTATTTTTGGAGCGTGCCTGACATGTTAAAGGCAAGGTTGCTGCTGATTATGTGGGGGTCATGTGTAAGATGACAAAGACCTTGACACGGACACCAGTAAAGCCTTCCCTGTCCTTCTGTGCTTAGAAACCTTAACCTTAGTTAGAGAGTCATGATCCTGCACTGGAGAAGGCGGGAAACAATCCTCGAAGACAAGGATGGAATCAAACTTGTCAGACACTGGTGATTGAGTTAGTGAAAACAAAGTTGTCTATGTGAGGTCCCCAGTTTTCAGTCTGTTGCTGTCCAATCTGGCCTTACAATCGTAAACACAGTAAGCTAGGTATGACTTCCAGCTGTCTTCTACTTCAGTGTCCCCCAACCTTTTTTGCTCAACGGACAGGTTAAATGTCTCTTACTATTTCCACGGACCAGTCGTTAAATTGTGGCAGATAAATACATTAATAAAATGTAAATTCCGGTGTTGTGAAATATTTTCCTACCTATAAAATCTTCCTACCCAAAGTTCTTTTGTTGATGTAGGTATGGATCAAGTGTATGTAATACCCAGATGGGGCCAAAAGGAAACATTATTTCTCTGTGGCCCGGTACCAATTCACCCACGGACCGATACCGGTCCCCGGCCCAGTGGTTGGGGACCACTGTTCTACTCCATGGCCAAGAACCAGGGTTTTATAGGTATCAAAACTATATGTATGACTCCTCACATATATGTTTGCTTTTAGCATACTTGGTAACTCATATAATTCTATTTAAGTTAAGATTGTATTTATATTACGGAGGAAAATATCAAAGTAGACACAACTGTACGGCCAAAAAAAAAATTTTTTGATCACTGAACGCTCTCAAGGATCCTACTCTGGCGGTCGTAGTTAGAGAGAGGACCAAATTAACCACTGGAAATTTGCTTTCTCAATTAATTCAAACTAATGATTTTTCTTTTCGAGGAGGATATTTTCTTTGGCTGCATTCTTGCACATGTATCTGCAGGCGCGCTGATCATGACTGTGTTGTTCTGAGCCCGGAGTATTTCCTGCATCTCCTTCGGCGGTGCATCCGCTCCTCATCCCAGAGAACACAGACAATGGAACAGATGGAGGAAGAACACTGTCCGTGCATCTGGTTTAATGCAATGAAGGGCCATTTTTAGCTCGTCTCCCACTGACAGAGAGGCCTAAAACAACATCTCCACGGAGCTCTGCCACTCTGACGGGGTTAAGGGCGTTCTGTAAAAGTACAAGTGCACGGGCAAATTATTGACGGTTGTTTACTTGAACAAGGGGACGTGTTAGAACTTTTCTTGGGTTCAACACCCTCTTCCTCCGACTCCCACCTCCCTATGTCCTTCCATTGTTCAAAGTTACCAGGTCATTCCATGAAAGAGTCGGACATGTTATGTAAGGCTATGATATAGAGCGTCAGTGGAAAATGAATCAGGAAATTCCTCATATCACCCTAAATACCTCTGTCCACAATCATTATAGTTATTTAGTGCCAACGGCACGTGCCACAGAGAGATGGATGTCCCTGAACTACTGTAGGAAAAGACGGACATAATAATCTACTGTCCACATTACCAAATGTCTTGTACTAAAGATGGCTTGTTTGAATGTTTTCTTCTTTACTTTTCTCATTCAATGACAATCAAAACAACACGACAGACCCCAATACTGCAGAATTAAGTTTAAAAGGTGATCCGTCATCATTGCCATGACATTATATTTCCATAGCAACAACTGATACTCACCTCTTAAGGTGAGAAATAAATAGTCACACATAAAAAATGTGTAATTTTGTTGTTAAAATTCACATTTACGCCTATTCTTGCCTTATTCAATTAACCTTAAAAAACCCTAAAGCTCTGAAAACTTGATAAAAAAAAATGTTAATCATCATTCGGTGATTGTGATACCTTGCCTTTTGCCAAATTAATGTTATTTTATTCCTCCCAACCATTAATTATCATGATAATGTACTTATTTGTGCTGAATGCTAGAATCTTTTTCACTCTCATTCTGCTTCAGCCCACACTTTTTAATAGTTTGCTGCAGGCTTCTGGTTCTCTGTTTATGGTTGACGATTAAATTGAGTTTTTCAGTAAAACACTGAAATAAACTTCTCTGGAAATGAACTATTCAAGCCACCACTGATTAAAAGTTATGCATCAATTCCTTTTTTCCCCATGTTTGTTGCATTAGCACAGCTTTTTTTTTTCTGCATTTCACCACTTGACCGTGATTCACTCTTTAAGCTGTGTTTTTAATTTACTGAAATCTGAAATTGCAGAAGTGAAACTAAGCATGCATGCATGTTGTCTGCTCAATCGTGTCCCAGCGTTTAGACTCATGATCTGAGGATTTAGAGAAATGAGAAAAATCTGTGACTGCGACTACTTCCTATGAAACGTCTCCAATTCAATGTAGTGTTTTACTGTCGCTTTGATTTGACAAAACACAGTGTTTCAGTGGATTTTTTTTATTTTTTTTGTTAAATGACTCAATGTCTTTGGCGGCAGTTGGACTCCCACTGCATTTTGAAAAAGCAGGTGCTTGACTCTCAACTCCCTGTAAAGTGTGGCACTAATAAAAAGACACCAGCACACATTGGAAACAGATGCAGACATACTGCAGTGATCCGGCAGAATGAGGGGAAACATGGCAATATGAATGTGGCTCATTGTGTTGGCCCATGTTGGAGACTAGATAACAGTGGGTATGACTCACTTCATCAACTGTATAGGTGTGGTTTGGACCCTGGTCCTCCCTTGACACCGAAACCTACGCGTTCAAAGTCTCTCAAGCAGCCATCTGCTCAGCATTTCCAGACTGCCTTTAAATCTTTAAAGAGAATTAAGACACTGTGAATGTAACACCCAACACTCTGAGCAGTAGTCACTGTGCTGCTTTGCGTGACAGCAGCCGCGGCGCCGCAGGGCGACTTTCTTTAAGGGTAACTGAGGCATATCTGCCCTCCTTCTCTGAAAATATCTTTGTTTGCTGTAGGGGTCTTGTGAGAGTACTGCATCACAGATGCTCGGGGTCCATGGGGGTAGAGGGGTGTGCACATCGTGGTTCAAGTAAGAGCGAGGCATTCCCGCGCGCTAACAATTGCATAAAAATAGATGAAGCTATGTGGTTCTGCGCTGTGCTTCTTTCCACCCGTTCTGTTGGTGGAGATCACACCTCACACCCACTGATCGCAGCAACAATTTCAGCTCGGGGCCAACTGCTGTGCTAGTGGTTGAGAATCCTACAGTCCAAGCTGGAGTTTTGTTCATTCCCTGTTTGGGAGCGAGTCTCTGTTTGACTGTGGTAACAGGTAGTTCTGATCAAGATTTACTGTGGCTGCATTTCATTTTACTCTGAAAAACAGACCAAAAGTGCAAATTGCTACGGCTGGGAAATGTGGAATAACTTTATAAAATACTCCCACATTTTTGGAGACATGTCCAAAATGCTTTCTCTCTTATCTGTTCAACAGTTTGTCTGACACAGGTTTAAAAGTACGCCGTGTATAAGGCAAAAGAAAATTAACAAAATTTTCACAAATTTACAAAAACATATTATATGTTCATTCATTTGTTGTTTTCAATCAATCAATCAATTCATTAATCTTCTTCTGCTTGGCCGTTGCCAGTATGCAGGGGCAGATGGCACCACCCAAATCACATTACACCATATTGACAGCCTTTCTGTGGGTGGAGAGCCCACAGGAAGTTATGTGGGTCGGGACGGTGCTATGCTCAGAGCACCTCAGTGGCAACCTGGCAGCTGGTGGCTTCGAACCTGAAGCCCTGCCGACCCAAGTCCGCTTCCTTAACCACTGAGCCATCACTGCTGACAATAACAAATTAATTTTCCCCAAAAACCTGCGTTAAAGAAAATTTAAAAATATTAAAAACCTGTGATGCACAACAACCAAAATGGGATTGAATTGAGGGATGAGTTTATACATCTATATGCATGCACACATGTTATTATAAATGTGCATATGTTTACATATGTGGTAAACATATGCATATGTACGTGAGTCAAGGGTTTGATTCCAGTCCCTGTGGAAACCCAAGCTGCTTTGTTTGTGTGGGTTTCTGTGTAAGTTACTATGAAGAAGGCCTATTCAGAAAAGTACTCTCTATTTCTGCTAAACATACAGAGTCTTTTTCGTCTCCAACTGCTGACGCAACTACTGCATGTTGACTTTCTGATCCACATCTTAGGCGGCGAGTGACCAAACCTGGTCTCTTCAGTTTATCTTTAGTTGTTGTAGTTTGTGAAACTATCATTGGCTCAGAAGACAGAACTTGCTTCCTTTCTGGGTTTTTTTTTTTTTTTTTTTGGAAGTTGTAAATATTTAATGCCAGGATTAGCAGCTCTAAAATTAAACACTGTAGCTTTACTTCTGTTTATTTACTACATTTTGAAAAACAAAGTATAAAACCCAGGTTTGTCTGGGACGGCATGCTGGGTTATTTCCTGGCTATGGGTGAGGTCTGTGTGAAGTTTTATTCCTGGCATTATTTATTTTTTTTTTTTTTGCTTTCACCTATTCACCCAATGAAAGCAGTTTTTTCTTTATTTTTTCCATACTGGGAAGGCGGATGATCAGCTTTTACTTCTTCCTCTTTTTAGAAACAAGCAATCTTTGAAATGTTCTCGCTGCTTGATTATTTTCACCATCTGAGTGTGTCTTTAGAGTCAAACTACTGAAACTAGATCGTCCTCCCTTTGGAATAAAATCAGCCAAGCAATCATTATTCTTTCATTAGCACCCCATAGTCTGTACTCAGGCAGTAAACAAGCAGGAGAAGAAGCAGCTCTTGCTCCTGCAGCTCTGATGTGTTTACGGCAGAGCCTTGATTGCCGTCTCCATCGCTGCCCCGTGTTCTCTTCCTGTTTTAACCCCCTTTGCCATATCAGCTCTTTCTTTTTGAGTCATTCAGTCACTTCTGCTTGCCCTTACTCTTCACACTGTTCAGCCAGACCTCATACAAGGAGTCACCGTATCCTGCTAAAACAAACAACACTGAGGAGCTGGAAACAAATGCCTTTGTTGGACAGCTATATTTAGTCCCAGTCTGCCATCACCTAATCTCCGGAGACCTGGTTGCCCTGATCCCGAGTTATGATAGGTCAAGTATGACCATGCACCAGGGTGGCAGCAGAGGCACATTCCCACACTTTGATATAGATCAACAGACATAATCTAAAAACAAAATCCCCAGGACCAGACATGTGTCTCTTTGTCCAAAAACGACCTTAACTTGAAGACAGTTTACACACTACCCAGACTCTTCAGTCGGTTGAACTCTCCAGCGTGCTGTCAATGGAATAGTTGACACACAGCTGCTGTAACGCTTCAGGCCTTTCCTAATCCTCCGCTATCCAGGCACTCCCTCCTCTAATGGTGTCTCAGTCCAACAGGACTTGCGGCCCATGAGAGCAGTGTGGTCCAGAAGACAGGAAACAGCTTGAGAGGATCCCAGCACTCAAGGCTACGAGAGGGCGAAGGATAGGGTGGGAAAAGGGGATTTCCTCAAATGGTGCTTGGACTTTTATCAAAAGTGTGAATACGTGAGCTATCAAGAATAGATCCCTTCCCTTTGATTCCACCTCCCCCCTGAATTTTCATTGTTGCAAGGCTACTTATATATAAATCTTCATTTACACAAAGACATTCAAAAGACAGACAGAGTCAAGAGCAGGAAGATTGAGCTTTTGTTCAACTAAAATATTTCGTGCGTAAAAGTCCTGTGTATAACCTAAGATGCTACATTTCTAATACCCTTTTGACACCATTTACTGGGGAAACACAGGCATTGCAAGCTAAGGGCAGAAGTATAATTATAATATAAATACATTTTTTTAACTTGGACAAAGTTGGCAGGGCGCATTAAGAAGCTCCACGAGCCGCATTTGGCCCCTGGGCCTTAGTTTGCCCATGCCTTTGCTAGCCTAATCATGCTTGTTTTGGACTGTATAGAACATGCCAATAATTAATTAGTAGTAGATGGATAAAAAAAGAAGAAAAACAAAAAAACCAAGAGAGACAGATGTTGAAGAAGTTGTACATGTGAGCTTCTTTATTCAATTTCAGCACAGTGTTCATCTAAACAGGCTCATGATTCACACTTAATATGTAAGTGTGGAATGAGTTAAAGGTATTAGGTATTGTTATATTGCATTATAATTCTTTGAAATTTTAGGTTGACAGTGCAACCTGAGATGTTTCTTTGTCTCATTGGTGTGAAACTCCAATGGTCTCACCACCTGGAGGAAGGTTCACAGGGGACTTGTACGGTGAAATATGATTTGGCAGTTGGGGCCATTGTTGCGTCTGCCACCCCGTAATAGATGAACGGGTGAAAAAAGATGAATGGATATTTATTATACAATTAAACGGAGGATCTTCTTTTCTGTGCTTTGATCTAGGGTCAGATTTTTAAACATTTGCATATTTAGGTGCAAAGTCCAAATATCTGGAAGCCTCTTGTTGATTGACAATTACCTGCAGGAAATAGATGAAAGCACCAGTGACTCCCTGACAGTCAAACGTGATACTATTATCAAAGTTTAGACAATGCCGTCTGTTCAATACGCCACCCATGCAAATGCTATCACGCACAAAACCTCCTCAGGTCTGTCCCGGGCTGTCAGTCCTCCTCCCCCAGCACTGAGTGAGACGTTGAAATAATAATTCGCAGTGTTGTGAGTGATGCTGCTGAGAGGGGGCGGTAGGGGGGGATCTCTGCTCACTGTGTCTTTAAAGTCGTGCGGAGGGGAGCCTGGACTTAAAGACGGGAGAAGGGGAAAGGAAGGGGGGGTTGCTGTGCGCCAGTTGGAGGTGTCTGCCTGTCGCAGCGGCTCCGGGTTGACATTAAGAAGAGGAGTGCGTCCATGCTTTAGCCGGGAGATACAACACGTTCTTGGGGCATTGGCGCTCGGACTCCTGCGGTACCAGAGAGATCGCGGTCACATCGGTCATACATGGATGGACCGCGGAAGGCTGTATTCCGAATGAACTTGTCAGCCGGTGCGAGGAATTTCTGGACATAATGGGGAATACGACACCCAAGCCCTTGATAGGTGAGAGTTGTCATTGCTTTATCATTCCCGGGGATGACACACGGGCGCGCAGACGGCAGCAGCGCACGTGTGCAACATGCATTTTTGCAACGTATGTGAATATGTTCGATCCTATACGGTTCTCCGCGCTGGCTGCTGCGCAAGGACGCGCTTTCCAGGCGGCGGGGGTGGCGAGCGTGATTCCCAGGGAGCGAGTCCAAGGGAGCGCTTCTCCGGAGCATCAACCGCGTTTCTGTGCAAACCTTCCGATGTCACTAGCTCCCATATAAACCAATCTATAGAAATACAAAATAGAGATGCCGCTTATGTGATCCGGTGAAACAGCGGTGGCGCTGACAGTCTGTCAGTGTGAACGTGATCAGATCGGTGATTGGATCAACATGGAAACTTTTAAGTCCAATGAATCCCCCGAGACTTAATCACAAACGGCTAATTGTTTTGAGTGTCGCCATGTGTGGAACCGCGTTCCGTTATCTCCAGAAATCATAATTCCTGCCACACCCACTTATTATTTTTTTTATTTTTATACCAAATCTGGTTTTTATTACAGATTCGTCTGTTTTGTGTCATATTAATAGACAGTGTGGGCTGTTCTTACAGATGGTTATAATGGGAAAACCAGACTAAACATGAGTCACAAACACTAGAGAGGAGCAAAACATCAGCATCGAGGTTAAGTGTCTTCATTAAAAGCTGAGCTGACAATATGGAAAATGTATATATTTTTCTTTAAAATGGCACCAAACTTAATTAACACACATTGGCTTTTATCATTTGTCAGCCTCAGTCTTTGTCTTTGTCCCATGCAGTGTATTTGTCCAGCACTTGAGGAGATCCACTCAGCTGCTAAATGATGTGGTTTCAGCCAGCTGAGCCAGCTGACATGAGGTTTGGACTGAAAAGAGTCACAAAGCCTAGAGCCGCAACCTGGGTCCTACTGCTCACACTGCACATGCTTCCCATGAATGCAGTTAAAAAATATATTGATGAAAAGACAAACTAACATATATTTGGTCCTCCAATATATCTAAAAATGTATAATTACCAGCCAAAAATATTCTTGTATCACTGGGACTAAATGCGAGGAGTGCGTTAAAATCAATTCACCATCCCAAGAAAGCCCTTTGCTGTGGAACGATAGTAATGATGTGTAATGTTTAACAAACTACACAGAACAGAAGACTCTTTTTGTTTTTCTCTCATCTGCTACCCTGAAGCGTCCTCTAACATGTGAGCTCTGAATAGTCTGTGTGTGAAATTTGGATTTTTACACCAGCAACTCCTCCAAACCATGGCAGAACTTCCTGATCAACTTCCTGACCCCAGTCATTACAGGGTCTGATGGCCGCTAGGCCCTTAGTTGACACTGTTTATTTCTCCAGTACGGGATGAAAATGATATATATTTATGAAAATCATAACTTGTTTTGTTGGATTGCTGGAAATTGCCCCCTCATGTGGATTAATTGGTGAAGTTAGATTTAACTCCTGTCTTTTTGATCGGACTTTTTCTGCAACCTGGAACATGGCACTTCAACAAAACACAACGGATGACGTTAAACAATAGCCTTGTTTATAGCAATACATTTAGTTTAAATTAAAGATTAATATTTAACCATATAAAGTTTTATCATCCATTAGTATCAGTAAATGTGAGAGCTGTGCATGGAAAACTTTGATCATGGTTGGATGTGATTTACAGTCTGATTTTTATCACTGCGCCCCAGTACCAAGGCGTCTATGGCCCTCTGCTGGTTCCATGACCCAGTGATTGGACACCCCTCACTTACATTACTATTTTTCTGCCTAAAACATCATTTTTTGTGAAATGTGACTCCCTCCTGGCATCTTCTATTGTCCATTACCTGTCATGCAGTGGAGGTGAAGTTCTACATCACCTCTGACTGTAGGCTTTTGAGCACAAACTCACAGGACACAAGTGTCAGACCGGGCCTGAGGCTGCCGATCCAGCTCTCATCACGCTCCCTGCCCCACATATTATCTCGTGGAGTGTATCTGGCCTCGGGAGTCAAATTTTCCCGGTAACAGTGAAGTGGCACCCAGGCATCATGGGAGACGTTACAGATGTTCCCGACGAGGTCTGGAAATGTAACCAAACATAAAGTCTAATTTAAGAAATGTGCCGTAGAACACCCCCACCCTGAGTTATTGTATTTACAACACTTGGTCCTGAATTTTAAACAGGAATTTAATCACCCCCGTGGCCCTGCGGCGAGCCAGACCTCCAAGATGGGACTGGAGCCAGCCTATACCATAAACACCCCTCCGTCTATTTAATATCAAACCCAAACAATGTTGCTCTCGTCGAAGTCAGATGGTCCTTGGATTTCTGATCCCTGCTGATTCATTCCAACTACGCCGGTCGAGACATTCCTTCTCCCTCCACAGAGACAAACTCCCGTGAAGATCAAAGATTAGTCTTGCATTTGGGCATCTCCGCGCCGGAGAAGATCTGTGTGATTCATGCTGCACTTTTAAAGATAAGTGTGCAGGAATGAAAAGGGTTATTCAGGGTTTTGTTTATGCTGTAGGCCAAGGGTGTGTTTAGTCCATAAATAAGATGGGAACTTATTGCCTCTCTTGTCAACTTCCTGTTCACTTCCTCTTTTTTGTCCTCCAAGCAGCTAATTTAATGTTTCTTTACATAACCTAACACCTCTTCTCCAAATGCTCTCTGAATTTACCTCTTTTCCTGAAGGTTAAAGACTCGTCTGGGACGGTTCATCTCTGTTAATGTGCATTCTAACCTCCTCACCTGCGTTAGTTAATTTTTCCTTCCCTTCTTGAGGAGCAGAGAGGCTTCATATTGTCATAGTGGGAAAAGGAAGTGTGTGAGACCGTCCTCTTTTACATGATCATCTCATGCGTCAGCAGCCAGAGGCATCAGAGAAAGAAATGATTGTGTGACTGACTCCACTTCCTTATCTAATAACTGACATAAATTACATCAGGAATTCGGGCTTTCCCCCAGAGCCCCCCCCCTCCACATAATAACGGACAAAACAAAAGTAAATAAAATACTCTCAATGATAATATTATTCACAGATTATTGAACATGTTTTTCTGAAGTGAAAAATACATTTGTGCTCATTGTGTAAACACGTCAGACTGTGAAACAACGGTTTAATGCAACAGCTGTGTCAAGTTTATTTGTTCACTAGAGTTTTTTTAAAATATGCCTTCACTTTGGCCCAGAGGCGATGTCTCTGTGGTGGGATTGGGTTGACTTCCAGTGGGCTCACCACCTGCAGGAAGGTACGGTGCGGTGCAGTGTGATTTGGGTGGCAGTTGTGGAGACTTTGTGGAGTTTTTAAAAATTATCCTTCTGCTAATTTGGGGTTAAGTTTAAGACCCCCCAGAAACCCTTCACTGCTTCCCCCTACACGTACAACGTTACAGCACAGGCTGCCTAATCAGTTCCATGTCTTAAAGGTCCTTAAAACACCAAAAAATAAATTAATATCTGCAATCAATGTTTTCATTTCCTTATCAAATAATATTTATGCTCAGTTATTGAAAGGTTCTCCCTCATTTTCCGTGTGAATGGAAGTATTAATGAGATTTTTGCTGATTTCCCCCCTCCCTTTTTTTTAACAGATGCAACTCTACAACCCCGCCCGGTGGCCAACCGCCAGTACTACACCCTGCCCAGCAATGGTGCCGGTGTAGAGAGGAGAACTTCAGCTCCACCAGTCAGCGTCAGTGTGGAGTCTCCTCGCTTCCACCCTCACGCGAAAGGCAAAAACATCCGCCTGGACGGGCAGCTCCGTCGGGCCACCCGCAAAAACAGCTTCTGCAACGGGATCACTTTCAGCCACCGGCCTGTCCACCTCTATGAGAAGGTTTGTTTTGAGGATTTAATGATACAATACAAATATTTAGATATTATTATTTTATTATTGCTGTTGTTTCAGGTGCGTCTTCGTCTGTCCGGAGTGCACACGGGATGGAGTGGTGCTCTGCGCTTCGGCTTCACCAGCTTAGACCCCAGTGAGCTGTTGGCCACCGACATCCCTAAGTACGCCTGTCCGGACCTGGTGACCCGGCCGGGCTACTGGGCCAAAGCTCTGCCGGAGAGACTGGCCTTGAAGGACAACGTCCTGTCATTCTGGGCCGATCGTCACGGCAGAGTCTTCTACAGCATCAATGAGGGGGAGCCCATCCTCTTCCACTGTGGCCTCAGCATCGGCTGCCCCCTGTGGGCCATCATTGACATCTACGGCATCACTCAGGAGGTCACACTTCTGGGTAACTATTGTATTATTTTTGTTTTCTTGATATTGTTCAAGAGTCAATGTCTCTGTCATCGGTGTGGAGGAAGGGTCTGGAACGGTACAGTGTGAATTGGGTGTCAGTCATGAAGGCTCGAGGGCTGAATGTGGCCCATTTTGCATTTTAATCCGGCCCACCAAACATTAAAATTTTTTTACAATTAATTTACTATTAGTTTATCTTAGTTATTATAAATGATCCGTCTATCTCCTTCTACTCCGGCACCCTTGTCAAATTTTTGGACAACCCAAAACCTAGTGAATACAGAACTAAACTCACTGCTGGCTTTTATTTTTATAAAACTAGATCAATTTCACAAGAAAACTCAATCAGTCTTCCTGCTTAATGAAGTATCAAATCTGATACTGTTGTTGGTAATACTACTGTTATCAATAATCCCATTGTGTTATTAATCCCTACCAGGGTCAGTGCTAGGGTCTTTTGGGGGAGGGGCCCAGCGATATTTTGCTTCGAATGTCCAATCCAATATGGCGGGGCACCCTACTCTATCATTGCTCACTGTAGCTCACTGTTTTTGGCATCGGCCCCCTAGTGGCCAGGGCCCAAAGCAACAGCCTGTCGATTTAGCGCCGTCCCAGATTCCTACTATGTCCGATATTGATATTTACCATTATCAGATTTTCTCAGTATTGTCCAAACATTTAAATTTTCCTCAAACACCAATATGTACAGCTCTCTGTCCTTAAAACTCTCTCTCCGTTGTCCCACCTCCATGTCCCCATGTCTCTTTTAACACCGTGACTTTCCCACACTTTATCGCCTTCTCCTTCTAAGTCTCCTTCACTTCCATCAGCCCCGCTCCTGCAGTCTGCTCCTCTCATCCCTGGACGTGTTTATCTTCTGTCTGACAGGAGCGATGTCCATGTTTGGTCAGGACAGCAGATCCTAGAAGCTTTGGTGCAGAGGGTGTGAGTGGGCTCCGGGGGTACAGTGGACTCAGATGCTCCTGCGGTGCCAGATTTGTTTACATCAGCCGGAAATTTATCTCCATGGACTGGCACCGTCAAGGTGTTTGTGTGTGACTTCATTAGTCTAATCTTGGAGCGTGAGGGAAGGGAAATAGGACGGAAAATAAAGCGCTGAATGTCAAATAGACTGTCAGCCAACGCTAGTGATTTGTTCCCAAAAGTGTCACAACAAACAGCGCAGTATGACTGATGTGTCAGGGCTACGGTTCTCCTACAGCTGTTACACGTTCACTCTACGGCATCGGGGGTAAAAACCGGTGCCATTTTGAGGAACACCTGAACTTTAATGTTTTTCTGAGTCAGGCAAGGAAGGAGAGCAAACTCCTTGTCATTGGGACATTGTGATTCACACCCCTGCACACAACGAAATATCACCTCTGTATTTAACCCATCACCAAAGTGAACAGTGGACAGCTTTGAGGGGCAGCGGAGGAGAGAGTGGGGACGGAGCCATGCTCAGTGGTAACCTGGCAGCATGGACTTGGAACCCTCCGGACCCCAGTCCAGTTCCTTAACCATTAGGCCACCACCCCCTATTTTACCATCAATGACTGAAGATTTTGCAAATTAGGAAAATCTGGACTGCAGATAGGCCAGTAACGTTCCACAATCCATGTGTACGAAACAAAGTTTGGCTCAGAATAACCCAATTTTTTAGGCCAAGACTCACACCACGCTGGGTCAGTTGGTGGCCTAGTGGTTACGAAAGCAGACTTGGGTCCGAAGGCCCCCGGTTTGAATTCCACCCTGAGTATTGTTCCCCATACACTGCTGCTTAGATGCTAGCTCAACCAGCAGCCCCCTGCTCACTACGTCGAAGGTTAAATGCATAATTTCCCAAAAGATGTTCCATAGGGATCAATAGAGTTAAAAAAACCCAACAAAAAACACACCAGAATATAAGACTTTTGGTCTTTTGTCATACTCAGTATTATACAGTTTTACTCCATGCAGCGACTTTGTTGCAGCACTTGATCAAAACTGTACTTTGGTCAGCTGCAAATGTACAACGTCGGTAAGTTTTTGACAGATGTCTGTGTGCTGTTTGAGGTCAGTAAACAAAAACAGAATCCACACGAGGATAGAAGTTTGACTGTTGATGTATGAGAAAATATTTTTTTCTTATGTGCACTTTATGATCCGAAACATACGGTAATAAGTTCAGTTGAATAAGCTGTTTTCGTTTGTGTGTCGTCTCCTCCACAGAGAGCACGTTTGCCGAGAGCGTTGGCTCCAGTTGCCTGAGCGCGGCTCGTCTCAGCGCCTACCTGCCGCAGAGCAACCACGACTCGGCCAACTACAACAACAACCAGCTGGAGAACAACCAGACGGCCGCCGCCAAGATGGCTAACCTGCAGCTAAACAACTACAGCCAGATCATCCCCTGCTGCTCCTCCACGTCCTCCACTTCTACTCCCTCCTCGTCCAACACCAACGGACTGAGCCTCCCCCGGGGGGCTCGCGTCCCCCCTCCAGCATTGGACAATGATTTGCACTTTCACCCGGTCCGTGGGGCGGATGTCATACTCTCTGCTGACCGCTCGGCCGCTTGCATCCACTTTCTGGAAAGCAGTCGGACTCTGGTTTTCAGTGACCGCCCCCTGCAGGTGGGAGAGACACTGTACGTGGAGGTGGGCCACCTGGGACTTCCCTACTTTGGGGCACTCTTGTTCGGTTTGACCTCCTGCGATCCAGCCAGTCTCCACGCCGGGGACCTGCCGGCAGACCCCGAGGTTCTGCTGGACCGTAAAGAGTACTGGGTGGTGCACAGGGACTTCCCGATGCCCTGCTCTGGAGACGTGCTGAGCTTCAGTCTCCTGTCCAGCGGGGAGGTTCACCACGGCGTGAACGGAGTGGGACGTGGACGACTGCTCTGCGTGGACTCCTCACAGGTCCTGTGGACCTTTTTCTCCTTACATGGAGCCATCAACAGACTCAGGATTCTGGGTAAGAACCACATGTTTGGCCAATTTCAGGGGCAGCCTGTTAACACAAGTTAAAACAACTGCTGCAGTTAATACAATTATTAACAAAATTGGGATTAAAAAAGTACAACTGTTTTATTATTGTTCTGTTTTTCCTGCAAAATTTCCTCTTATTTATTGGCAAAAATTGACCTTTGATCCATTACTGGTGCTCAGGGGAATCATTCTCCACGACTGCCACCCAAATCACACTGCACCATACTGTGAGCCTTGCTGTGGGTGGTGAGCTGGTGGATTAGAACCCAGAGCCTTGTGGACCCTAGTACACTTGCTAAATTTTGTTGAAAGTTCAAACAGTCTCAAAAAAACAGCAACTCTGTCCATTGTTAAATAACATTTTATAAATGTGTTAGTACCTTTTTTTAATTAAGTAAACGACTTGTTACAAAACATTACAGAACAAACATTACAGTAACTCTTTAGTCCTGGTTTTAAAATACCTCCAACCTCCTGATACCGTTGATCTACTGCAGTCAACTCCTCCACACTAGGGTGTGGCAGGTTGTGATTTGTCTTCAGTATTTGAGAATCTTTTGGTGCATCTGTAATAGGATGAATTCAGATAAGAAATTTAGCAAGATTTTTGTGTCACTAGTTTTACCATCACCATTCCACCAGTCCTATGTCACAACCTTGATCCAAGGTCACAGGTTTCTGACAAAAATTCAAAGCCTGGCAAAAATGTCCAAAAATGATCAAGGAATGATTCCAGGAAGCTTCTCATATTTATGTTTTTCCAGACTGAGGGGAAGCAGGAGGATTGTTTTGGTCGTCCTGATCCTCAGCAGCTTGGAGCCATGACCTCCTCCTCCTCCTCCCATTACTCCCACATTCACTCCCATCAGCCCTCATCCCTTTTCCCACTGGTTTTAAATTCTCAGACGCTGTGAACACAAACTCATCTCCTCAGACTTTAATTTGTAGAAACACGTCGTTCGTATCTAATCTGCCTGATCCCAGTCGTCAGTGTTGCAGCCAGGACGTGTCGCAGCCAGGACGTGTCGTCCGACGCTCACATTGTTCGGATGCCGTTGTTGAAGATCATCGTGAAGTGGTCTCTGGGGTCTCTGTCATTTTTATTTATTTATTTTTTTTATCTCACCACAGGAACTCTGCAGTCCAGTCCTCCCCTCAACTCACCCAGCACATCTCAGAGCAGCAGCCCAGAGGACAGTGACTCAGACCTGGCCTTCAGTGTCAACCGATCCTCATCTGCATCCGAGTCCTCGCTGGGTACGATCCTGAAAAACAAAACCTAGACACACAGTTAGTTTAACAATCTTGACAGAACTAGAGTTTCACAGTCAGACAGTACTTACCTAGTCTTTAGATCACGGATGTCAAACTTATTTCCACCAGGGGGCGACATCAACAGTGGCCTTGAAAGGGGCCAATTGTAATTAAATCACTTGCATTGTTCTCATTAAGACAATTCATTATCAGGTTCTTTTTTAAGTTACAATAGGTCATGCTAGATGACCTAGCGGGCCACATTTGGCCCGTAGGCCTTAAGTTTGACCCGTGTGCTATAGACAGACAATCATGAGTCTGAATCGACTCCAAAAGTTAGATAAATGTCACATAATTTTTTATTAACAAACATCACAACATCAGTTTAAGACAGGCGTGGCCAAACTAAGGCTAAGGAGCTACATGGGGTACATACAGTTTTCCAAATTATATAATTGGTTCTTTTTTTCCCCCTGCAATTCCCATGTTTCCCTGTAGAGGTCTCAAACGTAAATAAGTTGAGGGCCACTGCCCCCACCGTCATTTCAAATTGTTTTGTAAAACAACACGGCAGATGATCAGAGAAAACACAAAATCAGCAGGAAGGGAACTTGAAGAAGTCTGAGGACCATAGGACCTGTAGGACCTACCAAAAAAAAATGTGGAGAAAAAACCAATAAAATGTAAAAACTTACCACATATTTATTGGTGAAGCACAGAGTGTAATACTGTAGTACAGAATAGTACATCAATCTGTGAAAAGACACAGAGAGATTATTCACTAATATTACATTTTCATATCAAGGTGGGGGCCACAAAATATAATTCCATGGGCTACAAATGGTCCGCGGGCCACAAGTTTGAGACCCCTGGTGTAGAGAAGGCTCAATGGCCTTCACCTTTATGGATGATCTTTTCATGTCATTTATCACTCACTTTAGGACACTGATTATAGAAGGAAACATATTCTTCTCCCCACGACAACAGGACGCTTTCCCGAAAGAAAGTCCGATCTTAATCGTCAACTTCTTTAGAAACACTTAAAAACCCATGACTGTTCCTGACTGATCCTGACTCCCACTCTCTCTCACACCCTCTCCATCTGTTTCTCATGCAGTGACCGCTCCCAGTTCTCCCCTCAGCCCACCCAACTCTCCCGGTCTCACCGCTCCAGAGCTGCCCCCTGCTGGTAAAAATGGAGAATGCACCATTTGCTTCGACCAGGAGGTGGACACCGTCATCTACACCTGTGGACACATGTGTCTGTGCAACGACTGCGGCCTGAAACTGAAGCGACAGATCAACGCATGCTGTCCCATATGCAGGAGACCCATCAAAGATGTGATCAAGACGTATCGACCGTGAAGTTTCCTGGTATTTGGATTTTTTTTTTCTCTGGACGCCTCTGGTGTTTCTTTCTCAGGCTTTGTTGACCACAGAGTTGATCCTTGATCTGGAGCTCGGCAGTGACTGTGCCTGTGGGACATACACACCAGGGATATTCCTGTTTGGACACTGACTCGTCCTCTTCATACACACGACTGTGTTAAAGCACATGAGCCTCTATATTTTCTCTGGGGACGAAGAGACGAATCACGTGCTACTGTTTTGTATTTCCCATCCAGTGTTTTGACTCCCGTGTTATTCTATTTCCCTCACCCTCTCTCCCCATCCCAGATATATAAATAAATATATATATATACATATGTTTGTTTCCATGGACATGTAGTCTTTGACTTCTAGTGCCTTAGCTGTGTCACGTTGTGTGTCGGAGTAATTACGCTGACGATCCTAGCCATATTTCACTGTAGACCAGGCATGGCCAAACTAAGGCCCGGGGGCCGGATGTGGCCCGTTGATTTTTAATGCGGCCTGCTAAACTTGGCCATATTAAATCATATATTTATCTTTTTTTTCATTTTACTGCTGCCTTTTCCCTGCAATAATGCATTTCCCCAGTAGATGACATCATAAAGGGTATTAAAATGTAGGATATTGTGGCCCGCGAGTCAAATAGATTTGGCCATGCCTGCTGTAGACCAACGATGAGCCGGAAGTGAAAAATGCAATAAAAGGTTGTTTGGTGAAGTAAAGAGATGAAGCTAAATGTCAGTGTGTTGTGGAGGGAGCTGTAAGAGAAGTGTGTGTTGGAAGTGTTTGAATAAAAAATATCTGTTTTTTTGCACATTGAGAGTTTGGTAAAGTTTTGCCAAAGTTTTTTAGTGATGGTTTGATGGTGCTGTTGTCTCCAGCTGGAGGAAGCCTTGAGGACCTCAGTCTGCTTCCAAAACTACTGGGCCACCACTGCCGTCGACCACTTTTATAAACATTTATTTCACAGGTTAGAGTTGCATCAACAAAGTAATTTGCTGTTTATAAGAAAAAGTCACTGTGAAGTTTACAGTAAGTTGATTTTTTTTCTTTTAAATAGTACAGAATAAACATGGCCACTGGGAGGAAGAAAGAGTGGTAGTGTTGGAGCAAGGATGGACAGGATCAGGAATGAGGTGATTAGGGGGACAACACAGACAGGAAGGTTTTGAGAAAAAGCTAGAGAAGACAGATTGAGATGGTTTGGACATGTTCAGAGGAGGGACAGTGGAGACATTGGTAGAAGAATGATCCTAGAGATGGAGCTACCAGGTAGGAGACAAGGAGGAGATTGATGAATGCAGTGAGGGAGGACATGGAGGTAGTTGGAGTCAGAGTTGAGGACACAGAGGACAGGGTGAGATGGAAAACATTGACTCACTGTGGAAACCCTCGAAAAAAGGGATAAACTGAGAAAAATTAGGAAAAAATAAAAAAAAAATTTAAAGTTAATGTCAGATATCTATAAATTTTACATTTTCATTTATCATTATAATTATTTTAATGTGAAGAGTTTATTTATTGTAAAAAAAAAGGAGAGTCAGTCAGTTTATATAATAAATCACTTTATCTCTCATCTTTTTCTCCCCTTTCATATTAGCAGGCTGTGAGGATGTCACTGAAGGCAGCGATGATAAGATAACTAACAGACTCTGTCTCTGGATCATTGGACGTAAGAGGTGCCGGTTTGAATACAGCCATTATATCAAAGTTTTTATCACATTTCCACCCAGATTCTTAAAAATGTGGGGGGAATAAAGTCCAAGAATAATAAATAATAAATATTCATACCACAGATGAACAGCAGATGCCACTGTTTCCTTTGAAAAAACTACGTGGTTATAGGATCAACCTTGTGAGAGGTTGAGAGAGGTTGCTGGTTTTAATCCCTCTCCTGAAGTATCAAACAAACATTAAAAGACACTTTATGGATGGATTAAAACAGATTTACAATGAAGAAAAAAGGAGAAAAATATTCTCAAATAAAATAATTTAGTTTATTGGTCCTATTGGTCATCAATTTTCTCTGAAAACTCTAGAATCTGTTGTAAAAAAATATATCACCACCTCTGACCGCCTTCTTTCCTGTTTACCATCACAGAGATCATGTGACCATAACTGTCTGGTTGTAGGAGTTTTTGAAAAACAACAGACGAACCATGAGTGGCCCTGGAGCCACAGGTTGAAGACATGTGCACTAGGAAATCTCAAATGCATATATAGCTTCCGTGAATGTGAATGCTACATACTGTTCTGGTTGTAAAGATAATCACTAAAAAATGAAAAAAAAAAAATCTATTTTCTCACTAATGTCCAAACAGCTGGCGCTTGAGGCGAGTGTTTCTCGGTGGGAGAACATGTCGTAAAATCTCTGAGAACCAGTGTCTCCAGTGATTAGTACAAGGGCAGCGACTGTTTTCGCCGAAACCTCAATGATCACAAGAAATTATTTTTAAAAAATCTCAAATGATTTCCTGGTCATCCATAAAACTAACAGCCGTCTACTATCAGGACATTAAATCAAGTCAGACTGACGATTGTTCCAGCTACAAACCAGGGCTTCGAACTGGAAAATTGTCTTCCATAACAGGAATACTTATTTAATAATCATGGTAACCGGTTTATGCTGGTCTTGTCTGTTTCTTTATCCTGTGTAGCCTACAGTCACAGTCATTCGGTTCCTAAAGAGTCTACAGTAGCCGGGGCTTTTAACCCGAATTTTTTACCAATCTGTTCAAAACAGAAATTATATTTTAACGTTTCTGGTTATGGGTTCCACCATTAAGGTGATGTTCCTGAACTGGTTAGGACAAAAATATTGTTGGATTATTTCAGGAGACAAAAGAACTAAATCGAAACCGTAAAAACTGGTTCCCATTTTTTATATAGGTTTCTGATCCAGAACCCCCCCCAAAAAATGTAATCTGTGTTCCAAGCGTAAGGCAAGAGTTTCTGGTTTTCGTTCCTTGAACCGGTTCAAGGCCCAATTACAAACCCTCACAGACAACGTTAAAAAATTCTAATCTTCAGTCTGAGAAGTTTAGCGCTGTCGTAGTCAATTCCCTTCACTTCACTCCCCTCTCCAGTAACTGCATATTACATTAAATACATTTATAAAGTTGAAATGTTTGCAGCTGTCGTTAATTATGATGGATGATTGATGGACCAGTTAGGAACCACTGGGGTAGATTGAACTTTTTATTTTACCCTTTACCAGTGTTGGGCAAGTTACTTTAAAAAAGTAACTTATTACTTTATTAGGTACTGCTCTGAAAATGTCATTAGTTACGTTACTGGTTACTAAATTATAAAAGTAACTAATAACTAGGTACTTTACGTTACATTACTTTAAAAACACATTAAAAAAGTTTAGTCTTGCCACTTGCTTGTGGGTGTGTGCTGCTGTACCGCGACATGTGTGTGTGTGAGACCGTTTATTTCGCTATAAGGCAAGAAGACCCACCCAGGTCTCTTTCTGATTGGCTTAGCCTGAAACGTCAACCAATCATTGCTCCTTTTCAACGCATGGGTTCAGTTAGTGTGCACGGCCATCTTTCACTCATGACTGACAGGCAGCAGACAGGCTCCGCCTCCACACAGTCCT
>JAFBJS010007652.1:0-11326 GCA_016785265.1 Paraplagusia blochii | reverse complement strand
TTCGGGATAAAAAGCTGCCTCTCTCTTCCTTTGCTGTCTGCTACAACATATATATATATATGTATATATATATATATGTATGTATATATATATATGTATATATATATATATATATATATATATATATGTATATATATATATATATATAATGTGCTCTGTGGATCTACCAGCACTTCTTTGGAGATCTACTAGTATTGTAGATCTCCGTATTGGGTTACTTTGAAAAAGTTAAAAAAGTAACATTACTTTACTAGTTACTGCACTGAGAAGTAAGTAGTTGCATTACTAATTACTAAATTAGAGAACTAATAACTAGTTACTTTACTTTAAAAAACACATTACAAAATTTAGTGTTCTGTAACAACTATGATAATGAAATGTAGTGGAACAATAAAAACAAAATAGATGTTTAGACATTTTGACAGGCATCTTTATTGTAACCTCAACTTGCCTCTTGCCGTCGTCTTGCTTGTGGTTGTGTACTACTGTAAAGCATCGTGTGTGTGAGACAGTTTATTTCCCTATAAGGCAAGAAGACCCGCCCAGGATCTTTTTCTGATTGGCTTAGCCTGAAACGTTAACCTATATCAACCAATCATTGCTCCTTTTCAACGCTTGGGTTCAGTTAGTGTGCACGGCCGTCTTTCACTCATGACTGACAGGAAGAAGACAGGCTCCGCCTCCACACAGTCCTCTCTCCTAGGCCGGGAGAAACCGTCCAAATGGACCACAGATAGTAACGAGTAACGAGCCCCTTTACACCACAGTAACAATAATAGTGAATTATTGTTACTGAATGGGAAAAGTAATGCGTTACGTTATTAGTTACCGCGCAAAGTAGTTTTGTTTTGTAACGGCGTTACAAGTAACTCATTAGTCCCAACACTGCTAATTACTAGAAACTCTGCTGTATATTTCATTCTAAAGCCTTGGTTTGTTTTGCTGCTAATGCAGAGGAATTCATAGTCTGCAAATTTACTTCCTTTCTGTGCCTATTCTAAATGGAAATTTAAATGTCCTTCATTTTTTTGCACAGCAAGTTCAAATACAGAAAAAAAAAGCCAATGAACATCCACAGGGATGTGGCACAGTTTCCATTCATAGGCTGATCTGAAAATGCAATCGCAGTTCTGAATCGGACGTTCGGCGTCACAGAAAGTCCTGACGGTTGCAGCTGCGAGTTCATTCTTAGTTTTCACCTTGTTCTGACTCGCTCTCCGTGTTGGTGCCTAATGTTTGCAGTAGTGTTTCATTCGGCTTTTTCCTTCTCTGTGATAAATTACTATTTAAAATCTACCTGAATGAACACAAAGACTGTATGAAGCTGGATATACACACCTAGAGGTACACAGTGGCCCCATAGATACAGGTTTAGTCCATTGTACCTCAACACTCATTTATCAACCTACTACTATATATATTTTCTATTAACAAAAAATACAGAAATACACCTTTTTTATAACTTTATAAAATTTATATGCTCATTCTAATCATCCAAAACTCCACGACTGCTACCCAAATCACACTGCACCACACTGTATGCCTGTGTTTGCGGTAAACCCTTGACATGGAATACTCATTTTTTTGGAAACTTTTACATTTACCCCATTACGGTCCCCAACCACCGGGCCGTGGGCCGGTACTGGTCCATGGGGCAATTGGTACCGGGCCGCAAAGAGATGATGCTCAGCTAAACACGATTTATGTTTTATTTATTATTAGACGCTAAAAAGTGTTTTGATAAAGGACCAGAACCCCTAGTGTTTGAGTGTCCAGGAGATGTCCAAAAAATACCACTTTTATGTTGGATGCTTCATTTTCATTAGTGTTATTAATCAGCTACACCTCAAAGGTCCGTGAAAAAATTTCTAGATGTTTGACCGGTCCATGGTGCAAATAGTGTTGGCAAAATGTGTATCGGGGAAATGCACGCTATGCAGGGAAAGGTATACAATAATATAAATTGACAGTATAATGTTTGGCGGGCCGGATTAAAACACCAAACGGCCGCATCCGGCCCCCGAACCTTAGTTTGCCCAGGTCTGCTCTACTGTATACCTGATAGTCAGCCTTTGCTATCTTTTTGGAAAGCTTTAAAATTAGTTGTCATCCAGGAATTGGCAAATTTGTTGTTTATTAATAACATAAAATACAAAAAATAATTGTTTTATTTATGAAAAAACTATAATTAAAGAAAAATGGATGAAATCTAGAAACATAGATGGGGCAGTAATCAGAAGTTACCACAGTAATCAGTGGTCACCATTGTGAGGCTTCATTTGGACAGATGTCCTCTTCCTAAGGCTGGACTAGGTGTAGGTGGAAAAAGATAAATATTTGGTGGCGGTGGTGGCCAAGGGGTTAAGGAAGGGTTTAAGGATCCGCTTCAGGATTTAATTCACCAGCTGCCTGGTTGCCACTCAGGTGCTCTGACCATAGCACCGTACTGATCCTGACCTGCAGGAAGTTTTGAAGACCTTTCCCCCTGCAACCAGGTTTTCAGTCTTGTCAAATAAGGGATCCAAAGCTGTGGTCTGTGATGTCATACCTGGTCCACGACTTGGTAGAAGTGGATAAATTCCAAGAGTAAATAAAAAGTTTACACAGAGAAATTAAAGATGAGCTCAGTGGGGTGTGTGAAAGGGTCTTAAGCCCCAGGTTGTGTGTACGTACAACAGCCAACCAAGCGGGGCAGCGCTGGTCAGACTTTGGCCTGGAATCACAAAGCTGAGAGCAGATAAAGGACCAAGTCAATTCCACAACAGCACCGGGGTCCAGGCCAAACGGCAGCTTCCAGGAGACTCATAAGCCTCTTACAGGGAGAAGAACTTCTCTCCTTCTCCATTCTTGATTTTTTTTTTTTCTCTCTCTCTTTATTTCTTGCCTTTCCCACACTTTAAACTTTCCCTTCGTTTGTCCACCTCTTAGCTGAGACAGTACTGTGAACTGTGCAGTAAATCAAGCATGAAGAAGATAGTGGCTGGACATTGAACACTTTGGAAAATCCATCTAACTCTGTACATTTTACAGACGTAGACTTGATGGTCCAGTCAACACATAATCAGGCGTATAAAAAAGGAAGAAAAATAATATGAGACCAAGGAGGTTGGGTCACTGGAGAAGAGGAGTTTTGAGGGTTTTTTAGAATTTGTGGGTTTTGTTATCCTTCTGAAAACAATAGCTGTTTTAGTCAGTTACCTACTTTATATCTATCTATCTATCTATCTATCTATCGATCTATCTATCTATCTATATATATATATACATATACACATACGCAAGAGGCAGTGCTGGAGGTGGCAGAGTTAAAGGTGAGGGGTGACAAGGATGGACAGGATCAGGAATGAGGTGATTAGAGGGACAACCCAGACTGGAAGGTTTGGAGAAAAAGCTAGAGAAGACAGATTGAGATGGTTTGGACATGTTCAGAGGAGGGACAGTGGTATATTGTGAGAAGAGGTAAGGTAAGAGACAAAGAGGATTTATGGATGCAGTGAGGGAGGACATGGAGGTGGTTGGAGTTGGAGTTGAGGATGCGGAGGACAGGGTGAGATGAATTGTTGACTCGCTGTGCCAATGTGTGTGTGTGTGTGTGTTTGTGGGGGGGGGTTTGTGGGGGGGGGGGGGTCTATTATGTATCTATGAACTTAGTCCTTATATAAATGTTTTGGGGGTTCCCTACTGAGTAAAAGGGTATTTTTGGGGTTAGCCACTTTCGGCAGTGGTGGTTCAGTGGTTAAGGAAGCAGACTTGGGTCTGCAAGGCTTCAGGTTTAAATCCACTAGCTGCAAAGTTGCCACTGAGGTGCTCTGATCATAGCACCATCCTGACCTACATAACTTCTTGTAGTCTCATCACCCACAGGAAGGCTTGCAATATGGTGCAATGTGATTTGGGTGGTACCAGCTACCCCTGTGACCCGGCAACGGACAAGCAGAACTAATGGCTTAGTTTATTAAGACGGTTGTCCCTAGTCTATTTGCTAATCCCTTTAATCAAACCATTTTATTTCTGAGCTTTGCCATTGCCTGTAGTAACGTATATATGATAATACTCAACAATATTCTGGTGGTACTAATTCAATTAGTACTAAACTTGCATTCCTACAGTGTACTACAGCAGTATACTGTTCCCCTTTAATGTTGAATCAATCAGTGACTTTTATTTTCTGCTTAAAGGATAAACATGGTTCTGTGGGCCCCTAGGTTACGGCTCCCCGAAGACAAAACCTCCGTGTGTGTCGGCCCCATATGTTCTGCTCCTCGTCTTCTTTTTTCATTAAACTCAAAGGTCTCTCAAAGTGCTCACATCTCGTGTGAGAATTCCGAGTCTCTTGCGTTTCTTGTCAGCTGCCCGCAGAGATTGCCGTCCTCTGTCCTCACGCCTGGACAATGATTGCTTCGCCGTCACTTGTCCTCACCATGGAAGGCTTAGATTCAAGACTTGTTCAGCCACAGGCCTTGTCACAGTTAATAACAAAAGCCCTAAACATTTTTTCCCCCGACAGGGACGGCCATAAATTCCCCCTTAGAACAATTATTGATTAAATGCTTTTTCCTCAATAATGAAAAGACATAAATTTCCCCGTTCCTGGACGATAGGCTGTGTAATCTAATCAGAGACTTGCATACCTGCATCACAGATGGTTGCTTAGGAAATGTCAGCAGGGATAAATAACTGAGGATAGATGAGAGAGGCATGGAGAAATATGGGGAATGAAACAATGAGTAATACAGTATGTAAATCAAGGTTGAGGGCGGGAGTTGACAGATCAGAGAAGGAAGACGTCAGAATGAGACGCAGCAGCTTTCCCCAATAATGTGTGTGATGATTTCCCCATATAGACTGTTGATTTATTTTCTTTCAAAAAGATAAATGTCACAAATAAACTGGTTGACTGTAATTAAAGCGAGCAGCTGCCAGGAGTAGATGTTGTGTTCCATGACTCATTTTTTTTTTAAAGTACAGCTCCCACTATATAGGAAGAGAAAAGCAAAGTAGTGAGGACTCCAAGCAGGAAGTTAAGTGATTAAGTTTTGGAATGATGTTTCAAAGTTGTTCCGCCTACATTCGGAAAACCTGGGCGGGTCTTCTTGCCTTACAGGGAAATAAACACTCTCACGCGATGCGGTACAGCAGCACACAACCTCAAGCAGGACGACATCAAGTGGCAAGTTGAGGTTACAATAAAGATGCCTGTCAACATGTCTAAACATATATTTTTTTAGTTTTTATTGTTCCACTACATTTCATTATGATAGTCGCTACAGAACACAACACAATTTGTTTTAATTTGTTTTTATTATTATTATAAAGTCAAGTAACTAGTTATTAGTTACTTTTATAATTTAGTAACGTAACTAGTTACTTTTTCAGATCAGTAACTAGTAACGTAACTAGTTACTTTTTTCAGATCAGTAACTAGTAAAGTAATAAGTTACTTTTTAATAAGTAACTTGCCCTACACTGCTGACAATAGACTGAATTGAATGATGATTTGGATGTCGTAGATGTAAGTGTGTTCTTTATTACGTAGTTGTGGTTTAAATGCGATTTCAACTGACAAAAGCTAATTTGATAAAAGCTCTGCTCACTTTCTGTTCAACCAACTATGAAGAAAAGACAGTTTTATGCATTTATCCTCATTCTCTTATCCTCTACCGGCTCGCAGGGGCAGCAGTCTCTACAACTGACACCCAAATCACACTGCACCATACTGTGAGCCTTCCTGTAGATGGTGAGCCCACTGGAAGTTATGTGGGTCGGGATGGTAGTATGGTAGTACCTCAGTGGCAACATGGCAGCTGGTGCATTCAAGACCCAAGTCAAGGTCTTTAACCACTCAGACTCCACTGCTACAGGTCAATATATTATTATTTTTTGTTTATTGTTGCTAAATACTTAAAGATGAGTTAAAGATGCTGAGATTCTCTTTGGGGGTGACAAGGATGGACAGGATCAGGAACGAGGTAATCAGGGGGACAACACGGGTGGGTAGGTTTGGAGAAAAAGCTAGAGAAGCCAGATTAAGATGGTTTGGACATGTCCAGAGGAGGGACAGTGGTTTTATTGGGAGAAGAATGATCCTAGAGATGGAGCTACCAGGTAGGAAACGAAGAGGAAGGCCAAAGGGGAGATTTATGGATGCAGTGAGGGAGAACATTGATTGTGGTCTGACTTAATCATCCAAGTTGTTGTTGGATGAAAAGAGTTCTGTGGTTCAATCGAGGTTCCACGCTGTGAATTCAATCGTACGTGTGGGCGAAAAAAAATAAAACCCAAGTCACACGTAACACAAAGTCGTCTCAGGCTTCGAACATAAGGTCAAACGGAGGCGTCTCTTTCAATCAACCCCACAACCAGGAGCCGCAGTTTACACACTCCGTTAATTACAAATCGTACGGCCGCAGGCAGACGCTTCACATCGCGCACAAATATTGTTGAATTCATATAAATCCTCATCTTTCGAGGGGGATTTTTTTTTTCTTGTTGCAGAATCACGTTTTTTTTGCCTTCATTTTTCAGCTTCCTCCAGGTCCAGGCAGTGAAAAGGACCTTTACTCATAAATTCACGGCAGCACTGTGATGATAAATGTATGCACAAATTGGGATAACAGGGTAATGAGGTAGAAATATGACCGAGCCCTCAAATTTTATGCAGCACTGCAGTCTACCTCCAGTCATCAGCGTTGCTGCCAGCTCTCCAGCACAAGTCATCCGCACGTAGTTTTCACAAATTGTTCGGCGATTTTGGATTACAGGAAGATTTCAACCGTGTGATCAGTGTGCTCCTGATGGACACGGCTCCATTAGAGCCAGTTGAATTATGGGAAATGATTTAGAATAAGAAAAAAAAATAAATTGGGGATGTTTCAGAATAATCCAAGTCTGAGACCCAGTTATTAGAATTTCTCCAAGTCTTGTTATTTTCAATCACACTATGAATCAATTGATCAATAAATCAATTAATCAAACTAATCAACAAATTAATAATCAACCAATCAATAGATCACTAAATCTATCAATCAAACAATTAAAATATCAACCAATTAACCAATCGATCAATCGATCCACCAATAAATGAATAAATACAAATAAATTAATAAATCGATTAACTGATCACTCAATCAATAGATTAATTAACCAACCAACCAGCAAAATAAACAATAAATTAATCAATCAACTGATTAAACCAATCAAAAAATATATAAATCAACCAATCAATTGATCACTCACTCGATCTATCAATCAATAAATCCGCCAAAAATGATCGATCAATCAGTCAAGTAATGAACAAATGAACCAATCAATAACCAATCAATTGATAAATAAATAAACAAACCAATCAATCAATAAATCAATCAGTCAACCTATCAATCAAATTTTATTTATATGGCCCTCATTTACAAATCAGATTTGCCGCATAGGGCTTTACAGAGTTGGTAATATTTTCTGTCCTTAAACCAGGCATGGGCAAACTATGGCCCGGGGGCCGGATGCGGTCTGCCAACCTTCTCTAAATTAAGTTATTTATTTGCTTAAAATGCAGTAAATAAATGTGTTATTTAGTTATTTTGAAGATTCATCCGGGTTGTTCTAGTCCTGGTCATCCTAGTTTTGTTCATCCTAGTCCTGGTCCTCTTAGCCCTGGTTTTCCTAGTCCTGGTCATCTAATCCTGGTCATCCTAGTCCTGGTCTTCCTAGTCCAAGTCATCTAATCCTGGTCATCCTAGTCCTGGTCTCCTAGTCCTGGTCTTCCTAGTCCAAGTCATCTAAGCCTGGTCATCCTAGTCCTGGTCTCCTAGTCCTGGTCTTCCTAGTCCAGGTCATCTAATCCTGGTCATCCTACTCCTGGTCTCCCTAGTCCTGGTTGTCCTAGGTCAGATTGTCCCAGTCCCAGCCGTCCTATTGCTGGTCGTCCTAGTCCTGGTCATCTAGTCCTGGTCGTCCTTGTCCTGGCCGTCCTAGTCCTGGTCTTCCTAGTCCTGGCCATCCTAGTCCTGGTCTTCCTAGTCCTGGTTGTCCTAGTACTGGTGAACAGAAATGGGAAAGAGGAACAGATGAAAAAAAAAATAAACGGTAGTTCAGTAGAATCAGTAGTATCTACATAGTATCTGCCATCACATTTGGATAAAAAGCTCTATTTTACAAATAAATTGTCCAATTTTGGTCCATTTTTTTGTTTTTGCTAGTTGATCACTAAAAATGAAGAGAGAAATCATACCAGCTGTGAAATTGTGTTTGGTCTATTTATTAATGGGGCTGTAAACCACCTGTGGTACCAGATGTGCTTTCGCCTTTTCATAAGGGCTATTGTATTAGGAATAAAAGAACACTCTGCTGCACCCACTCCTACAAATGAAAAAGAAAAAAAACATATACAGCGACGATAAGCCCTTAAACATGACAGCCAAATACTGGGCTTGAATTGAATTCCCTGCCTCGGACGGCCCTCAACAATGCACCTGATAACGTTTCATTTCAAGACCAATATGTCCATTGGTACTCAGATGGACATAAGAGGCTGTTTGAACAATGTGGGCGATGGACTGGAAAATGACAAATGTGCCAGGCTGAGAATTACTGAAGATACGAGGGTCAGGCTTGGAGCAGCCGTTACCGCACGAGTCCGTGGATTCATCTCACCTTAACAAGTGAGCTGGTGATGTGTGTAAATCCTGTGATCGATGTCAGTGTCCTCTGACATTGACATTTTATAGCTCTGCCAGGTCTTTAACACTTTGCTTGACCATTGAAATTTAGTATAAAAAAATATTGGTTTGGGACTAAGTCTGAAAGACACCATGATGGATTTAAATGACCAGTAGGATGCAAATGATCTTTGTAAAGGGGAGCCAATAGGGTTGTGAGACTTCATAATGATCCGAGTCAAATCTCAATTCACAGGCTACGATCCAATTCAGGAGCGATTCATCGATCGATCCAGTTGGATCCGATTCGGTTCAGTTCGATAAAAAAAAAAAAAATTGCAACTACACTTTTAACTACAGTTACCGATCTTTTTAAGTCTTAGTTTATTTTTTTTAAAAGGTGAAAATGCACATGGTTGAATAAGAAAGAATAAGCTAAAGGTTAGTCTTCATCTCTAGTCCGCTGGCAATGATGTTAAAAGGCAAGAAGCAAATACTGTACATACACAAGGTCTATTTGTGGGCGGGGCTCTGGAGCAGGAAACCGAGCCACGGACAAAAATCCGAAACATTGCTTTTTGGACCGATACACTTGGATCCTGTAGGTCACAGATCGATCCAACTGATCCAAAACGATGAATCATCACCCCCCTATGTTTCTTATGTAGAACATGGTTATAAAATGTTGGTTTTCAAGGTTTACGATCTTGACACCAGTGTCACCATCCAAGTAAAGTTAAGTCTAAGTCTAGTACTTCTTCTCATTTTGGTTTGTCCCTTACAGGTATTGCCAGGTGTTGCCACAACAAATCAGTTTTTTTTTTATGTCCCCCTGTTCTCTGCGTCTTCATCTCTGACTCCAACTACCTCTATGTCCTCTGTCACTGCACCATCAATCTCCTCTTTGTCTCCTACCTGGTAGCTCCATCTCTAGGATCATTCTTCTACCAATATAACTACTGTCCCTCCTCTGAACATGTCCAAATCTCAATCTGTCTTCTCTAGCTTTTTCTCCAAACCTTCCTGTCTGTGTTGTCCCTCTAATCACCTAATTCCTGATCCTGTCCATCCTTGTCTCTCCTAAAGAGAATCTCAGCATCTTTAACTCCCCCACCTCCAGCTCTGTCTCCTGTCTTCAAGTGTCTCCACTCCACACACCATGCCTGGTGTAAACGTGTATAGATTAGTTCAGTTTGGTTCTATAGTAGTTATTATCCTTGCTTAAAGGTCTTCCTCACACGCTGACGGTCCATTTCCCAGAGGAGCCACATTTTTGAAGGCAATTACTGTTGCCGCAGTTTTGTCATATCAAAATGTCCTTTCGCTGTCACCCTCCTCTCAGTCAAAGATGTCATTTATTCAATTTAAGATCTAATACCTGAGGTAATACTGCTGGGTTTGGGCACTTCATAATAACAGGTGGACGGACAAACCAAGCTGTGGTCAATATTTTTCCCCCTTTTTTCCAATGCTTTCATTTTCCTTTTATTCCCTTCTGACTTTTAGCACTTGAACCCACACACATAAAAAGTTATGTCACTATGACTGAACTTAAGCGCATACCTTCCTCCTCCTTGTGAGGGATGAGCTCACCTGCTGAGCGAATCCCTGTGGTCTGCTTCTCTTTGAGCTTCTGATGAAAAGAAATACTTTTACAACAGATCTCTTTCTCACACACACACACACACACAGATACAAGATCTCACACCATCATTCTGATCCACTCACCAAACAAACCCAGATAACCCATTGGTCAGTAACATTCTCGGCACATACAGAAGCGCGTCTGCCAATCATACGATGCAGATACATGGTGTAAAGTTGGACTGTGAGCCATGTTAACACAGTCAATATGGCCAATCCAGAGGTCTGCACACATGGACTGAGATGCAACTGACTGAGACTAAATGGGATCAATACTGTAGAGCAACCATAAACATCATTAGGGCTTCCACACTCCAAAACCCACTAAAGCAACAGAAAGCACAAACATGGAGCTCCTCTAAACTGAGTAGATAGATAGATAGATAGATAGATAGATAGATAGATAGATAGATAGATACATTAGTAGTAAATATACGGTTTGGCAGGTCAATGACAGTGGTGTTAGTAGAGTATTTGGTTATCATTCTTGCTGTTGTTGAGTAGTAACAATCTCAATAATAATTGTTATTATAGTTCACAGTGACATTGACAATACTACTACTGTGTTACTAAGTTAGGTTATTTAGTGTTATGTTGTTATCTATTATCTATCTTAGTATATATATGTAAACATACCAGCATATAAATGTAGGTGCACAAACACATATGTTAGCATACATATATACACGCAAATACGTACACATGCCACCTAGGACCACTTATATCCATTAAATATGTATATATATATATATATATATATATATACACATACATTCATTCCCACACTCATATCTATACATACAGCCTATATATATCAGTGACATATACCTAGGATATAGAATATGCTATAGTATAAGAGGGTGCATATGGAAACATAGTAATAGGAATCTAAAATAGTATTTGCCAATATATAATATCGGCCGAAGATTTGCATATTATGTAATATCTGTTAGAATGGAATTACTTTTTCTATTTTCCCAATTGGAAGTGAGGAAGAGAAAGACTAGTATTCTGAACCGGGGTGACTGTGT
>JAFBJS010007651.1:29030-84817 GCA_016785265.1 Paraplagusia blochii | reverse complement strand
AATTTTTATGTTTGAAGACTAGTGATCATTATGAAATAATGTCCTCATAAGATCCCGAAGTAATCTCCAAAATAAAAAGGTTTTCAAAAATGACTAAAAATGCATTCAGTTATCTTAAAATACTTTGTTATTAATATTTTTGTGGTTAAATTTGTGAAAATTTAAATTTTTTATGGTTGGAAACTAGTGATCACTGTGAAAAACTGTCCTCATAAGATCTGGAAGTAATCTCCAAAATAAAAAGTTTTTCAAAAATGACTAAAAATGCATTCATTAGTCTTAAAATACTTAGTTATTAATATTTTGGTGGTTAAAATATGGAAAATTTTTAATTTTTATGTTTAGAGACTAGTGATCATTATGAAAAACTGTCCTCATAAGATCCAGAAGTAATCTCCAAAATAAAAAGTTTTTCAAAAATGACTAAAAATGCATTCAGTTATCTTAAAATACTTTGTTATTAATATTTTGGTGGTTAGAATTGTGAAAATTTAAATTTTTCATGTTTGGAAACTAGTGATCACTGTGAAAAACTGTCCTCATAAGATCCAGGAGTAATCTCCAAAAAAAAAGTTTTTCAAAAATGACTAAAAATGCATTCATTTGTCTTAAAATACTTAGTTATTAATATTTTGGTGGTTAAAATTGTGAAAATTTAAAATTTTTATGTTTGAAGGCTAGTGATCACTGTGAAATACTGTCCTCATAAGATCCGGAAGTAATCTCCAAAATAAAAAGTTTTTTAAAAATGACTAAAAATGCATTCAGTTATCTTAAAATACTTAGGTATTAATATTTTGGCGGTTAAAATATGGAAAATGTTTAATTTTTATGTTTGAAGACTAGTGATCATTATGAAATACTGTCCTCATAAGATCCGGAAGTAATCTCCAAAATAAAAAGTTTTTCAAAAATGACTTAAAATGCATTCATTTTTCTTAAAATACTTAGTTATTAATATTTTGGTGGTTAAAATTGTGAAAATTTAAAATTTTTATGTTTGAAGGCTAGTGATCACTGTGAAATACTGTCCTCATAAGATCTGGAAGTAATCTCCAAAATAAAAAGTTTTTCAAAAATGACTAAAAATGCATTCAGTTATCTTAAAATACTTTGTTATTACTATTTTGGTGGTTAAAATTGTGAAAATTTAAAATTTTTATGTCCTGAGACTAGTGATTACTGTGAAACACTGTCCTCATAAGATCCGGAAGTAATCTCCAAAATAAAAAGTTTTTCAAAAATGACTAAAAATGCATTCATTTGTCTTAAAATACTTAGTTATTAAAATTTGGTGGTTAAAATTGTGAAAATTTAAAATTTTTATGTTTGAAGACTAGTGATCACTGTGAAATACTGTCCTCATAAGATCCGGAAGTAATCTCCAAAATAAAAAGTTTTTCAAAAATGACTAAAAATGCATTCATTTGTCTTAAAATACTTAGTTATTAATATTTTGGTGGTTAAATTAGTGAAAAATTATTATTTTTTGCTTTGGAGACTAGTGATCACTGTGAAAACACTGTCCTCATAAAATCCGGAAGTAATCTCCAAAAATAAAAGTTTAAACCAGGGGTCTTGCAGACCGCTGCCTTAACCACTACGCTACCAACTGTCCCCCTGGAGAACTGGAGAAAAGAGTGAAGAGTCAGCTAAGGTGAAGGGGAAGGTTTACAGGACAGTGGTGAGACTAGCCTTGATGGATGGATTAGAGACACTAAGAATAGGTAGAAGACAGTAGGCAGAGCTGGAGGTGGAGGAGTTAAAGATGCTGAGGTTGTCTTTAGGAGAGACAAGGATGGACAGGATCAGGAATGAGGTGATTAGAGGGACAACACAGACAGGAAGGTTTGGAGAAAAAGAAGCTAGAGAAGCCAGATTGAGATGGTTTGGACATGTCCAGAGGAGGGACAGTGGTCATATTGGGAGAAGAATGCTAGACATGGAGCTACCAGGTAAGAGACAAAGAGGAAGGCCAAAGAGGAGGATGCGGTGAGGGAAGACATGGAGGTGGTTGGAGTTGAGAATGCGGAGGACAGGGTGAGATGGAAGTTGTCTACTCGCTGTGGCAACCCCTGAAAAATGGGATAAGCCGAAAGAAGAAGAAGAAGAAGAAGAAGAAGAAGAAGGGCGGACAGGATCAGGGATGAGGTGATTAGAGGGACAACACAGACAGGAAGGTTTGGAGAAAAAGCTGGAGAAGACTGACTGAGATGCTTTGAACATGTTCAGAGGAAAGGAAAGGGAAGAAAGAGGAGATGCAGTGAGGGAGGACATGGAGGTAGGTAGAGTTAAGGTTAATGATACAGAGGACACAGGGAGATGGAAATTGTTGACTTGTTGTGGCAACCCTTGAAAAAAAGGACGAGCCGAAAGGAAAAGAAGCAGAATCACGGAAAACTAAAACTGCTCCAGGATCAGCTGCAGCTTCGGGAATCCCACAGGATATGGGTTCAGATAAATATAAATACATCATAAACACACACTGGTGTGAAGCAAAGTGTTGTGTTGTTTTCAAATTTCTTCCATTTCCCTATAATTAATGTTTGAATTCTCTGATTAAAAGTAAACAACTATTTCCGGGAAAAAATAGAACAGTTTTTCATCCCTGACTTGGACTCTAGGGTTCAGACCAAAACAGCATTAGAGGCAAAACTGTTCTCTTTCATATTACCAGAGAAATGGAATTAGGTGTGACTGTAGGGGGGCCGGGGAGGGGGGGGGTGTTTGCACCTCATTGAAGCTCATCACTCACCGTTAGCTGCTCCCCACAGCCTCTCTTCCTGGAACTGAAGCATCTGGTAGGTGAAGCCCATGCCTTCTTCGCCAATGACGTTCTTGCAGGGAACACGGACATCATCGAAAAACACTTCGGCCGTATCTGACGAGCGCATTCCCATCTTATCAATCTTACGAGCAACGTGGACTCCTACGATGGAGATTTAGAAGCAGCCTCATAAATAATCCGAAGGAATTTGTGATAAGAAGTGTTGTTTTGGATCTGCGCCTGACCTGGCAGGTCCATCGGCAAACAGATGAGGGATTTGTTCCTGTGTGGTGGACCGTCGTTGGTGTTGGCAAGGAGACACATCCAGTCCGCCTGGGCACCGTTTGTGGTCCACATTTTTCCACCATTGATGACATACTCATCTCCTCTCCTCACTGCCTTGGTTTTAATACCTGAGAGAGAGTGAAAGAGAAGGAGCTTGAACTATAGAACAAATAAAATACCTGCGATGGTGTTGTGCTGCCAAAAACACTGATTTAGGCCATTTAGTAAATTCTTTGTATTTTTGTTGAATATATTCTTAAAGTTGTATACCTTTAGTACAGGGGTCTCAAACTCAAATAAGTTGAGGGCCATTTTACCAAAGGGCCGTGTCAGCTTTCAGTGTTCAATACAGAAGAGAAAATTTAATCAAAAATCTGTTTCCCATAGATTCTGTTTTAATACAACACTGAACCAGAAGGAGTCTGTGGATCAGGGTTTGGAGAACTATAGGATTTACCATAAAATGTGGAGAACAAATCTATAAAATATTGTTAGAAATAATGGTCCACGGGCTGCGAGTTTGAGACCCGTGCTTTAATGGGACCAGATAATTTTTCCTACACTGCTTCAAAAAAGAGAGAAGAAAACTGTAAATGACTTCATCTATCTCTTTGGGAACAGCTAACTTATAGTCTGAAATTGTTATTGCCTTAAAACATCACAGATCATAAAAAATCTGCTGCTGGTCTGTTAAAAGTTCTAGATAAAAAAAATATTCTATCTGACAGGCCGCCGTCTTCCAGAGATGTGGGGTTTGAGCCGTTTGACACAATGTTGCCTCCAGCATCTTGTCTCTTCCTCCTCTGGGATCTTCACTCTCAGACCGATTGTGAAACAACTTCCTGTCGAGGCCCTGAAACTGTTTTTTTTGCAACATCACTGAGGTAACAAGAGCGCCTGGGACGAGGTGAAAAGAATGTTATGTTAATATGTGAGAAAGAAGAGGATGAAGGCATTTCGCACTTGAAACATCAGAACCGGCGCCGACTTCACTGACGCCAAGACAGGCCACTTTGTCTCCCAGGATGGATGGAAGAAGGAACTCTTGCTTCAGTTCAGTTGAGCCAAACCTGCAGGCAAACCAAGGGATACAAGACAAATACAGAAAAATAGAAACCATTTTTCTCTTGAAAGGGTCAAAGAAATGGGCCGACAATTTAACCAGGATTGAGTCGAGAAAAGTGTAATTTCATACCGATGACAAAACTGAAAATGACAATTATTCATTTTCTCGACTTTGTAACGAGATAGTAATGGATTACTATTAAGTTGAACTGAATGAATGAATGAATGAATGTCAAAAACTCACTGTTTCCATGGATAACAACTATAACAATACCAGTTTACAACAGTTTGTGTTATCTTCTCATTTTTAACGACAGTTCAAGTGTTTTGAGTGTGTCCAGCTCAGTGGGAATGGGATTTCATTGCAAAATTTCACTTATATTACAGTGATAAAGCACTGAAATTTCTCAGATTATATTTATAAAGTTTTCATGTAGTGTCAGAATATTGCCTTTGTCATTGTTTAGTTAAATGTACAAAGAAAAGAGATACGAGAAATCTTATGTGAGTGAAGGAATTTAAGGAAAGAAATGTCATTGATTGGACAGAAATCCTAAACTTTACAAAATATTGGGAACTAATAAGTAATATAATTGTACATTTAATGTTTTGAAAGAAAAATAGTGAGAATATTAAACATTAGATTGTAATATCAGCAAACTGAGGCCTGGGGGCCGGATGCCGGTTTCTATATAATTAATATAATTATGCTTTTGTCTTTTCCTGCCATGTTGATGTTTTCCCTAACATTGAGAGCATTTTGCCACATCGGCGTCCACTTCCTTGACTGTACCTGGCCAGTGCGGGTGTAGCCATATCACTCTGAACGCCGATTGCCATGGGAACGCCTCCGCAGCGGATGTGTCCCAGCTCCTCTGCCACAGCTATGCTGTAGCTGAAGTCTAGGCCCAGGCCTCCGTACTCTGCACAGGAGACGACATGAGTCAAAAAACTACTGACCAAAAATCCAAGGTCAGCAGCAGCAGCAGCAGCAGCAGCACATGCTCACAAATGAATGAAACATCTTATCATTAATTGCTGTGTCTGTAATAACAGGTAAAAGGCTCTGCTGGGACATCAGCAGCATAATACAAAAAATCACTTTCATCTGGGTGTCATCTCAGCGCCGTCACTTTGCGTGCAACCCAGAATTTCTGTCTCTTAAATAGTCCATTTACAGAACAAGTCGAAAATGGACCTCCATTTCCTGAGCCCTGCCGGTGATGACCCGAGGTCTTTAATGGAGTTGAGCAGTGAGACAGAAGGCTAACAGGTAAAAGGCTCTGCTGGGACATCAGCAGCATAATACAAAAAATCACTTTCATCTGGGTGTCATCCCAGCGCCGTCACTTTGCGTGCAACCCAGAATTTCTGTCTCTTAAATAGTCCATTTACAGAACAAGTCGAAAATGGACCTCCATTTCCTGAGCCCTGCCGGTGATGACCTGAGGTCTTTAATGGAGTTGAGCAGTGAGACAGAAGGCATGTTTAAAACATCACTCTCCATCAGCTGCCATCATAAAAAGACGACTATTCACCATCCTTTTCTTGTGCCTTTCATCATCAGTTGCTGCACCCATTATAAAACACCCTTTCCTGCAAATTAGAACTAAACAAATGTATCTACCTCTGTACGCTGTGCAGTTTTCTCAAGTTGTCTCGGGTAAATATTCCCACGTAAAAAGTCATTTTAGAAAAGTTTGAAGACTCAACACTCTTCTCATATTTGTCCAACAAATGCTACCTGACAGTGGTTTATTCACTCAGACATATTTGGTTGTTTAGGCATAAAAACAGGAGAAACTGTGAAAAATCCTGCTGCTCTGTTTTCCCAAGACTAAAAAGACGCAGCACTATTTCATCACTCACTGCACAATGGATACAAGCGCTCGGTGACAGACAATTCACTCCCAGGGAGCTGACGGGGAGCTGCGCTTTTTTATGGTTACATTTGATTTTTCGTAGGATTTTTTTTTTGTTTGCTTTCAAGTGTTAAAAGTTTAGGGTTTATTTAAAGTATTTTAAATAATTGCAACAATTGGGAAATTTTTAATTGTTATAAGGAGGGGAATTATATCAAAAGGTTGAAACTGATATCTCTGAGTAAATAAAAACTGTCGCAGCCAGAGCTCTAATGGCAATGGGAGTTTGATTGCGCTATACCGGTTTAACACACCAGTGGGTGCTGTTTTATTTTAAAAAATGACATTTTTAAAAACTTTCTTAAGCTGATTTTTGGCGGGGCTCCTTCTGGCAGACTCCCAGTGAAAATAAAAATAAAAAAGCTAAGGGGACTAGAAAAAAAAGGGTGAAATACATATAGTGGGACAGGCAAACAAGGGAGTATGGGAGCAATAAAAAAAGGAGAGGAAACAGGTGCAGCTCTGCGGTGATAATTTTCCTTGCTTCGGAAACCCCACGGTGGATAATGTGGACCAAGGGAAGTGCGGCGGTTTATCCACCTTTAAACCAAACAGCGGGCTGTCGGTTGAACAAGCAAGCAGAAGGAAGGAAAACAAAATTCTGTCACAAATGTCAAATTCGTGCACATGTAGTGTTTGTGTTTGTGCTCAACGGCAGATGCTGGTCTGCATATGTTCCAGGGTGGGGCTCCATATGGCACAAGTATGGAGAGAAAAGAGGAACAAAAGCAACGTGGTGTCACACATTTCAGTTTTCTCCAAGTTCAGATCATAATACTGGTATTTTATTTCATTATATTATTATTATATCTGTATTGTGCACCACCTTTATAGCATATTCTATGTCCTTAGCGTGTGTTACTAATGTATTTATACAACATATGTGTATAAATACCACACATCACACAATGCACATGTTATTTCAACTGTATGTGTAGATATGTATGTATGTCTGCATTTATAAGTAATGGATATATGTGGGCTTAAGTGGCATGTGTATGTATTTGCGTGTATATGTATGTGAATAACCAATATATTGTTTGGACATATATGTGCCTATATACTGTATGTGTATGGGTGTGTGTATATGTGAATACATGTACATTTAGGTCTGTATGTATGTTGATATATATGTACAGTACATGTTTGTGCAGGTATGCACATACACTAAAGTTGGATGGATGGATGGATGGACGGACGGACGGACGGACGGACGGACGGACGGACGGACAGACAGACAGACAGACAGACAGACAGACAGACACACTTTTTTCATTTAATAAATCTGTAGTAATATTGTTCTAATGAAATATGATAACAATAATAATTGCGATTGTGACTACTCAACAGAAATGATCATCAACTAAGCTACAAATATACTGTGTATGTATATATATATATATATATATATATACGTAAACTCCATCCATATTGTTATCTACTTTCCCATATTCTTTCATACTTCTTGTATTTATCCCTTGTTGGGTGCTGTTCTGCTGCTGGGGCCATCATTTCCTGAAGTTTACTCCCCTATTTATCTACATGTTGGAAAAAGTCAACTAAATATGAAAAGAGTGGACCAAAAAGTCTGGCCTCTTCCACCTCTGCTAAAGAAAAACAAGAAGCTGCCTGTGTAGCAGAAGTTCATTCAACCGTCCAGGTTTATCTGTCTGCCGGCAACAGACGCCACAGACAGGTCTATGTCAACACCAAGGAAAACTGAGACAAAGCCAGATGTCAACACTGACTTCCCGTTCAACAGCTCAGCCTGGAGAAACTTCCTGTTCTCACGTTTGGAAATGTAAGAACGCTTTTCCTCGTCGTTCCTCAGGAAAAGAGTGTTTGTTAATGACTCCTCAAACCTTTCAGACAATATTTTTGTGCTGTGCGACAAGTGAGATATGGAAAGTTGGAAATCTCACTTTTTAACGTCATTATTGCTCACAGACATCCTGGGAATGATTAACGTATGGACTGATAAAATCCTAATGGGCTCTAAATGTTTCTTTTTCTCAGTGGAACTTTCTTTAGAGACTTAAAAGTCACTTAATGGCAGCGAGGGGATAAAAAATATTAATTGACTTTTTATAGACAGCTTCTACAAACCAAAGACTTTAATCAGATCCTCTCATGCCATTTGGCCGTGACTATTCGGAACTTTTACTTTCATTTTGTGTCCTGGCTTTTTGGGGACTCTTGTGTGTTGAGCAAAGACCAAAACTCCCATGGGAACATTAGAAAAGTTCACGCTCTTTTATGTCGAGTGTTGAACTTGCTGCTGTTTCACAGATGGTTTAAATCAAAGTAGAGTAGTGACAGTGGTATTTAACAGGAGGTTATGTCAACTTTGAATCTTATATTGGGAATAAAACACACTTTCACAGAAAATCATCAGCTCTTCACCAAGAAAATTCCCAAGGTCGTCCTAAAGAACACTTAAGTGGAAGCTGAGATGTATTTTATTTTAAGAAACAAATAAAGAGAACCCTTATCTGAAATCAGGAAACCTTGACCGACCCAGGAGTTTAGTGAAACATAGAATTTGCCCAAAGACACAGTTATGAAAGACCACCCTGCTGTTTTCTTCAATTTCTTGTTCAGTTTAATGTCTTGTTCCACTAAGTGTCCATTTGTTTGGACCAATATAATGAAAGCAACAAAAATATCTCACAAAGGTTTAATTTCAGAGCTGGTTTCCAAGGTTTTCCTGATCACTTTAGCTGTTACATCAAAAGCTATGTAAGTATTTTATTTGCAGGATTTAAGATTGGGATTTTTTTAAAAAAAAGCATCCTGGCATTTGGGGCAGTTGATGGCCTGGTGGTTAAGTCCCCCTACAGCCAAGTTACCACTTGGGTGCCCTGAGCATAGTTTCGCCCCCTCACAGTCACTACGTTGATGGGTAACATGCAGAGGAAAAAAATACCCAAAAAACATCCTTCATTTTACTAAAGCTTCCACCAGGCAACTCCACCATCCACCAAGTCTGATATATTCACTATCTGGTGTATCTACTTCATTTTCCCTTAGCGTGGCTGTGAGGAGTTATGTTCCATGTATGAACAACTCAGTATGAACTTGATTAGAAGAACCTCCTGGGGTCTTCAAACAGCACGGCACGTTCACACAAATGCTGTGATATCACTTTGAATCGGCGTCAACATGGCGAACATCAATGATGGGCTCTTCATATCATCTTGGAACCCTGCTCAGAAGTATTAGGGACTATTAGGTTTTTCTGTATTACAACACTAATAGTGCCTTTGAATTTTTTTTTTGGATATGAAAGTACATCTCGTCATGTGTCTCCATAACTGTCTGCACTGTGGCTTCGCTCTAACCCTAACCCACTAATGCTTAAAGCCTGCCAGTCCACAGCAGGTTATTTCTTTTCTACCTTCACCTACAGGGTAACGTACCTGCCTGGATTCATTCTTATAAATATACCGTAATAGAACTGCACTAGTATAAAAAAGTCACTCTGCCATCTCTTAAGAAATTCACAATTTCTAAATTATTTTTTGAAAATAATTATTTCTCCTGTGTTCCTCCTCATCCACCCGATCAAAGATGCAGCTGAGTAAACATCTGTAACTGGGCTTGGGCCACAGAGGACAGCTGCAGTACTGTGAGACCAATACTCATCATCGCAGTGGGGATGTTTAGAAATCAGGGCGTCGTTAATGTATGTATGTTTGGGAGGTGAATTCAGCTGTGAGAATAAAAGACCTGTCAAAGATCGTTGAAGCAGAACTGGTCAAACTGTGCACAGTCGTTGGTTCCTCAGTTTCTCCTCTCTTGTTGTTGTTGGTTCACCTGGTTATTTTTCATTAACAGATGTTTGTAACGTGGTTTCCCATGTTTAATTCATAAAGCGATGCTTGACTTTGTATTGTATTGTTAGACAGAATCCCCAATAGATCTCTGGACTTTGAGGCAAAGCTCATTAAGTTGAATTCCAACCTCTCTTAAGCATTTTATTTCCACGGCATTGTTGGTCTTACTATCAGTTCTCAGAGGTATTGTCTCTGGTTTAATAATGTAACTTCATCACAGACACGCTACGTGAGGAAAATATCTGCTGCCTGAATAATCTGTGCTGCACATTTGTCAAAAACTACCTGCAACAACATCTACACTCATCAACAAGCACAAACAAGCTGGAGTAATTATGTTTCACAGACTAAGGATGGAGGTTTTTCAGTAACACTACTCCTTTACGCCAGAGAACCACCAAATGAAGAGATTCAGCAATGACGCAGAGAAAATATGACGCTCCATTCTTACCGACTGGTTTGCTCACTCCCAGAAAGCCGGCATTTCCTAAAATCTTGAAGATCTTATGGGCTGGAAACATGCCCTGAGCTTCCCATTGATCCACATGGGGGTTGATCTCCAGGTCGATGATCTGCGGTGAAGATGTGACAGATAGTCTTAGGTTACTTATGAGTTCAAAGATTGACACTGCGTGCTTTCCACTTTACAAAAAACTAATTAAGTCAAAAAATGTCTGCAGTTTTTATCTACGATAAAATAAAATCAAAAGGCTTGTCAATAATAATTTAATGTATTAATCGTGCTGTAAAACATGACTTTATGTGCAGTGACTTGGCTCTGACACCTCCCTCACAATCTGATGACAAAAAAGCAGAACAGTTGTGTGATGTTGGAACTTCCACCATGGTTACAGTCAGAACTCTTAGTTGTCCAGACAGCTCATTTGACCTTTATCAGTCAACGTAGATCATCAAATTCATTATTAAGACCAAACTGTTCCTCTGAAGGAAGTCATGAAGATATGACATGTGGCCCTGGAATGGAGTGCAGTTCTGAGACGTGACTCATGTAGAGCATGTTATAGTTGAAGTGGTCCACAACAGGTTCCCAGCTGCAGAAGTACTTAAGAATGACCGCTTATCGCTGCGGTTCTGGAGTCAAGCTGCTTCTCGAAAAGGAGGCATTTTCTATATTGGCACTTTAAGAAATGTAATTAACATAAATCAAAGCAACTAATTAGCTAAAGAAGAGACCAACAATAAAGAACAACAGTGAAGAAGTTCCAAGAGATGAAGTTTGCCTGCCCTCCAGCATTAAGATCACCAGTTCTATTCCTGGTGTTTGGGAACTCAGGTTCAGGTGAATTGTCCGTTTAGTGTAGTAGTGTCCTGTTCCTTCTGTCTGTATGTGACTATCTGATTATTAACTCTGCCTTCACACCTTGACTGCTGTGATTGGCCCATCCAAAAGGAAAGGAAGGAAGGGAAACAAACTCCTTGTCATTGTCTATGGACTTGGTTTATGAAGGTTTAGGACCTTTGAAATATTAGTCCCCAGAAAAAAAGGTCTGGAAACAGGGGTCTAAAAGATAGTGTATCTGTCTAGACTTTAATGCTGTCTGGTTTGAGTGCATTCCTAAACAAAAAGGAAAGTGCAATAATGGGCAAGATGAGAAACTGCAAACCCCCTACGCGTTCCAGGGTGAAAACACAGGAGATACGCTTTAGTCTGTCCAAAGCACACAGGACGAAACCTGCCAAAACAAACCCCTAAAATACAGGTACTGACAAGGACTCTTTTATGCTAAAACAAACCCAAATGTGCTCAAGGTCAAATCCTGAGCCGGATGGGAGGGATGAGGAACATAAAGGTCATGGGGGAGTCCTCCCACATCTCCTCACAAAGGTTATTCTGGGCTGCCGGGGTTGCATGAACAATTTTACATCACAAAGTTGACGTGCAGTAAGAAAGGGTCAAGAACACTGTGTTATCAGGTCTAAAATGCTGTCCAGTCAGGAAAGTCTGACCTATTCCCCAGGCGCAGGATTACTCCACACAAAGAAGGAGACAGCAGTGTCTGAACAGTGGCTCAGAACGACCAGAATATAAAACAGTGTCCAGCAAAGTCTATTACAGAAACTTTCATAGAGACTATAATGCAAAATAATGATGGCAAATCATCAAAGTGGATCAGTGAGCCACAGCAATAAAATCAGAATCTAATACGGCTGAAAGGGTTTGACGTTCTTTCTCTTAGAGCTTGGGAGTAAAACTCAGGCCCGTGGGCCAAATCTGGCCTGAAAGATCGTATCAAATATGTTCTGCAGTAGAGTTGGTCCAACAGTATATAGTTCTTATGTACTGGCAGGATTTGTAGTATTAGTGCATTGTCTTTGTTATAGCAGAGACATTTTGTTTTGTTTTGTTTTTTTTGTAGAAAAACATAAAAATCTTGAATCAGATTTCTGATTAATTTCTCATGTCTTGATAATAATGAGCGAATGTTCCAGATGCAACGTTCCTGGAAATCAACATTTATCCAGAGGCGACACTTAAAGAAGCCCAAGCCAGGCAGCTGCTTGGAGCTCTGGCCACTAGGGGGAGTAATAAATATTCAGTTTTTAGTCCAAGAGTGTTAAATATGTACATAACCAGTACAGCGTGAGTAGTCAATTCTTCCTTTGCCTTAATGGGAAATAGACCAATATTATGGATAATACAGAGCAGTAAGACTTTTGCTATGGAAGAGTGGAGTGATTAATGTACAGTAAGTATAGCAGAATAGCAGTGGAAAAACAGGGCGGTGTGGAAAAAGGATGCAACCAAGAAGTGAGGAAAGGATACGGAAGGAAATCATTAGGAAGGTAGGCTTCACAGAAGAGAAAGCCAACGAGTGAAGGAGACAGTGACTGTGGAAACAATGGTCAAAGTAAATCTAAAATGGCCATAAAAGAATAAGCAGTAATTCATGTTTCACATAGATACCCAGTCCACAAAGAAAGAACCTGTGAAGACAAATAATGACTGTGATGAAAGTATAGATTTATATTCATTAATATCCATCTGACTTTCATTTCATTCCCAATCAATTTGTGTAATTATGAAATAATATCAAGTGGAATTTATTTTTGTTTATGTTACACTGCCCACCTATTACAGATCAATGGTCCCCAACCCTCGGGCCAAGGACCGGTACCGGACCGTGGTTGAGTTGGTGCTGGGCCGCAGAGAAATCATGTTTCCTTTTGGCCCCATCTGTAGGAAGATTCTCTAGGTAGGAAAATATTTCAGAACACTAGAAAATTACTTTTGATAAGGGTTATTTTCTGCGGTCTGTGAAAATAGTACGAGACCTTTAACCGGTCCGTGGTGCAATAAAGGTTGGGGAACACTGAGCTTGATGCCATTATTAGTAAATCAATATCCAAAGTATCAGGGATGCTGCATCCAAAGCTCTTGGGAAATCTGTCTTGGCTCGTCTACACTCATTATCGCAGCAACTAACCTCATAGTCAACTAAGTTGGAACATCTGCATCAAAAGGTTTCAAGGAACCACAGCTAACTTCTTGAAACGGCATCACGTTGAGAACATGAACATCACAACCTGTGTTAACCATGAACACACAACTCCACCAACAGGGAATTTCCTTGAGTGAATTCTTTTTATAAACCACGCAGCCTTGAGTTGCCTTTCCTGCTCTGTAAGCATATTGTTGTGAATTTCCGCCCCACATTTTCATCCTTCCTAATATTCCCAATGCAGGTTTATTTTCAACATCCTCATATCCTTAAAAGCTTTACTCACACAACAGGCTTCCCACCTTTTACCGCAATATCTCCTAGATATAGGCGCGGAGTTATTTAAGGCTTTCATTGTTATTTTCTGCTACTGATGTGTCAGACCTCTGGCTAATACTATACTGTAAATGCACTAAGTCAGACAGCCAACAATGTTAGTAGAGAATTTGACTGTTCCGGTACATACCTTGGCGTTTTGAACCATGGTTCACTAAGTTTGCATTCGGGTTTTGTACAATGATACATTTATTTTGTACAAGCATTAACTGACAATTAGACTATCTTTACTGTAAAATTAATTTTACAGAAACTACTATATTAAACTTCTATATAAATTATCACCTATATAATTTTCAGTACAGTCAAAATGACTGCATTGGCCCTTTTGGTGTTAACCAGGTGTAAACTTAATGTCAGTTGCTGGCTAGCGCTGAGTATCAAAAATCTTTTTTTAGCACTGATTTCAGACAAGGTTGGCGGGCGGGCGGTATTGAAAAGCTTAACGGGCTGAATCCGGCCCCTAGGCCTTAGTTTGCTCTTGCCTGATGTAAGCTAGGATAATAAATGTTAAATGTATTAAATGGAGGCTAAAGTGCTAAAGGAATTTAACATACTATCTAATGGAGAGTTGTAGGCATCACAGGTAAAAGTATGATAACTAATTATTTATGAAGTTTGTTGGGCCGTATTAACAAGCCAAATGGGCTGCATCTGGCCCCCCAACCGTAGTTTGCCCATGCCATACATTGACTGGTCTCACAACCTTCCTTCACCTTAGCTGACTCTCTTCTGTCAAAGATCACTCCTGACACTTTCTCCAGCTGTTCCATCCTGTCTCTATTCTTACTTACTGGTGCCTTACACCACACACTGTTTATAAGTGCATATCAATGACGTTTGAGAAGCAATGGAAAATACATCATTAAAGAGTGTAATTCTATTGAGAAAATTCTAAGAATTATGACACATTAACAGAAAGGACGCTGCAGTCACACTACCATATCACTGTGTAACCTTCCTGACGATGTCAACACTCACCTCTCACCTACTTTCATTTAATGCTCATACAGACCTTCTTCCACAGACTTTTATCGAATTATAGCGCACATGACACTAGACTGTCAACCACAAAAAACAAGTATTCACATTTTTGACACTATTAACGTTAGAGTTCTTACTTTTTTAAGCGCCTCTTTCATCGCAAAATGCTCCGGTGTGTAGAGGACATGGTCACCGGCGACCTCTGAAGCACTGTCCTCCACGGCTTTGGATGTGTCAGAAACGGATCTGGACCCGATAACCGACGGAATTCTGGTGATAAAACGAAGGTTACCGAGCAGCTTTGAGCAGCGAGCTCCTCTGTGTAGCGCCATGTTTGTTTACAATGAGAGCGCATGCGCACACCGCTCAAAGTAAACCCTAAACCGTAAGGGCGGGAATAAACATCTAGGAATAGGGTTTTTACCTTTCAAAAATGAGAATAAGAAAAACACAAAAGTACACAGGAGTTTAATCTTTAATTTTATTTAAATATTTTTGAAAAATTTAGGGCAACTATTGGCTGCCATGGATTTACCAGGATGTATTTTCTCTGATTAAAGATGAGTCAAACGCATACAATAAAATTCATTATTATTATTATTATTATATACCATATATCTTTTTGATAATAAAATAATAAAAACTATTATTCTCTTAATAATTTTGTGTGTATATTATGTATAATTACATGGTATAACCTTTGTACAAAGAAGGCCTTGTTCAGGATATTGTCTTTTAGATGTATTATACATATATACATACACATATACATATATAGTTGTATTCAGCATTTGCTAATATAATTACATACACATTGACAAAAGCAATGTGTTGGTGATAAGTTTACATCTATTATGATTTAAAAATATATTTTACTATTATAATTATATGTACATACAGTATGCATATGCATATATACGTACATATGTACATGAATATTTGTATAGATATATGAACATATACAGTTATATCTAGTTTTTGCTCATTTTAATTCGTATGTAGACAAAAACAAAGTAATGTCTAAGTGATGAGGCTATGAAAGGAGCTGGTGCTATGATGCTAATGCCCTCACAGAGTGTCAAGAAACTGTTTGTTATAATAACTGTGTTATTGTTATCATTCTTATTCTTCTCATTATTATTATCATTATATGCATTGCAAGAATACATGGTATACTCACATGAAGTGAGTAGACATTAGTAGTGTCTATATGTAGATATATGCAGGATATCATATTTTTAGATGTATATACAGTATATGTATATGTACACATACATATATGTATATACAGTATGTTTATATAAAACATACAGTAGTTATATTAAGTATTTGCTACTTACATTTTTTATGTATGTAGACAAAGTGATGTTCTAGTAATGAGGCTATGCAAGGCATGTGCACTATGATGTGAATGTCCTCACAGAATGTGATAAGAACCAGTTGGGTCGTCTCTTAATAAGTGCAGACACAAAGTTATGTAAATGTGAATTTATCGTCTTAGCATCACAAGCCTTAGTGCAGTAAATAATGGAGACAGACTGAGTTACAAATAACCATGTTTAATGACAGCTCCATCCCACATGGCTCTATTTATGACTGACTATGTAAACAGTTTGACATGTGTAATATATAATACCCTTCTTTCACGTTGCGTCTACTACAGTTAGGAAGACGCCATACAAATAAGTGTACTCTGAAACATTGATTTCTTTTTCATGGTCCTTCTAGTGCCACATGTCTACAGGGATTGTCCTCGAGTGCTAATCTGGGGAATGAAAAGCTCCTCAAGTCCCGTCTAGCAGATGACACAGCCACCTTTCTCCTTGAAGGGATTCTTGTCCTCCGGAATTCCTTTAACAAGTATGTCCTCCTCTTCTCGAGCTTGGATGTACTCCTTTACTTCTTCGCAGCATTTGGATGTCTGCAGGGACAAGGCACTGGCATCGAGACACTTTATCTTACATCCCTAAAATGACTGCTACTTCTGGGGAAATTAACTGAAGTATATGCTCAGGTATTTGAGGTTTTAACAAGATCTTTTATCTGGAGACACATCTGAGTGTGAAGAACTTACCAGCCACCTCTCCAGTTTGACTTCCTTCTTCAGTTGGTCGACCTCCATCACTGCTTTATCCTTGTCTGTGAGCTCATCTACATTAATGACTGGCATTTTCTGTGAAGAGAGCAAAAATATTAAATATAACACATTGTGTGATGAGTTGGACCCATTGTTACATTTAAAATTATTTAATGAATAATAATATAAACAATACAAATAAAAACGTACTCACGGATGCCTACACGGAGAAGTCCTTCAACCCAGAGTCCAACTGAAGTAGCTTTCTCCTCCCTTTGAATCTGGGTTATAAAGTAATCTGTATAAACAATCCTAATCTGTTTTAATCTGATTAAAGTAAACCAGTGTATGTCGAGTCCTGCTATTCAAAAACTGCCTCACATCACCACAAGTGTTAGATTCCTCAGACAATAGCAGGATGATTTACTGTTGTGTTGGGGTTAAAGTTGGATTTGGGATGTGACCATGTTTTACATTGTACATTAAATTCAAGCAAAGGTCTGAGGGCAGTGCACGTGCAAGTGCACGTCGCATGTGTCAGTTCAGCCTGATAAGGCGACTAATCTGTATTTAACCTCCACCTGTCAATGTGGAGACTCATCATTATCTTGACGATGACTGTGTGGCACTTTTCTAATGACACTAAGGAGAGTCTTGGTAAAACAGTCAGACTGTCTAGTGTGAGAGTGTGGACATAACAGGCTCCTGTAGAAAGTCTGTTTGAAGGATATCATTTTTTTTAGCTGGATTAGTGTAATTCCTTTTCTGCAGCACTCCCTTATCAAGCTAAAGCTATACTAGGAATTTCTTTGGTTAAACTTATGGTTGTCCGATAGCAGATTTTGCTGATTTTGCCATAATTTTTTGGATACTGATATCGACTTATATCGATATATGCCGCCGCTTGCCACCAAAACTAAAGTTGATGTCTCAGAAAGCAGAATGCGATTCCTTTATTAATTTGGCAAATCCAGGCAAATGTGTTAAACTTTAATGATGGGGTGTTTGACTGTTCTGAATATTATATTAGCAATAACTATAACAATTACTAATCATTTGTATGTCTCTATTGAGTTCCCTACAAAATAAACATATTTTTATTATTGAAGGAAATATTAATGTTGCTATAAAGCGATTATGCTAATGTCAGCCACTATTATTAGACATCTCTGATAAAACCCTAGTGGGACCCTCGTCTCTTCTGTTCAGTTTTAACTTGGAAAGTGGTAGAAAAGATGGGATTAGAATTAGGACTATCTTTTAATCCATATATTATATTAAAGAAAAGCGATACAATACGCAATTGTAAACAGTAACAATTTCAGGACTTTTGTTCACTTAGAACCCACACAAAAAGCAATCCAAAAACGTGTTTTACGGTTAAACAGTATATATAACTATTAAAAAATATATTTTTGAAAATATTCTCAATTGCCCAAGCAAAGGCCCACTGAAAACAGTGTTCCACGACCCAAAAGTGGGCCGCCACCCACCAGTTGAGAACCGCCGGTCTATCTAACAACGACAGTGGGTGCGGTAATCAATATTCCCATCATCACGGACATGATCAGTGAAATCATCAGCTAATACCGGTTTGGCTGCAAAACGTCATTTCCGTAAAGGGTTGAATAAACTCTGAGTCACGTGTGTAACTTTTTGTTGTCATGCTTCAATAAATCACCAGACTTTTTCTTGCGCTCCTCGGTACCAGCTGACTCACCGCATCCCCGCCCCTCACATTCCTCTGGGAAACTCTACTCTCTTATAAGTGGGAGCGCTGACAGGTCGAGAAGATACAGTATCGACTCCGAGAGAGAGAGACACCAACGATCCCTGCACCATGGACCTCTGTGTTGTTGCGCTTCTGGCTCTTTCCTCCTCCCTGTACAGCGTCCAGGCGCTGCTGCCCCAAGGTAAGGGATCGAACCCAGATACATCCGCCACCAATGACGGTCACAGCCGCAGCAAATCTTTGTATCTCCACGATCCTTTCAGCCGTGTGCCTCCTCGAAGTGAACGAGGGACCCTGCATGGGAGAGATCGAGCGCTATTTTTACAACACCATCACCCAAAAGTGCGAGGTCTTTTACTACGGAGGCTGCCAAGGCAACGCCAACAACTTCAAGAGTTACCAGGAGTGCCAGAAAACCTGCTTCAGAATTCCAAGTGAGTTTTCAGATTAAACACCATCTTCAGACCTCAACACTGGCATGGGCCAAAGTTGTCCCTTTGAGCTTCTTGATGTGGTCCGTTACCAACCTTGTCCAAATCAAATAATTTCATTATATTGTCATTATACTCCTGCCCTCTGCTCACAACGCCTGTGTTCTCACAGTAAATGGTGTCATTAGGGGTATTAGAAATGTAGCCTCTTAGGACATTTACACAGGACATTTACAAACCAATTATATTTCTGTTCTTGACTTGGCCGTGGTGTCCAATTTTAGGACCGTTTGTGGCCCGCGAGTCAAAACCTTTTCCCACCCCTGTCTTTACCCTATTTGGGGGGAAGTACATGGACACCAGAGGAATATTTGCTTAAAGAGAACAAACTCATTAAGATAAGCCAGGTTGTTTCATTTTTATCATCTCCATCCTCCAGAGATTCCCCAGATCTGCAGGTTCCCCCAAGATGAAGGACCGTGCCGTGCCAACCTGCCACGCTACTTCTTCAACATGACCACCATGCGTTGCGAGATCTTTCACTACGGAGGCTGCTATGGGAACCATAATCGCTTCAGTGACAGAAAATCCTGCATGGACTACTGCCTCCCAAGAAAAAGTTAGTCAAGTTTACAATGTTCTGAACGTAAAGTAAGTTACTGAATTGGTTTCTTCAAGGGCAGCTGGACACAGCAGGTTTCTTGAAGACCTCTTCAGTTCAGATCTCTTGGATGTCTGTGTTTTGTGTGTAAATGACCTGAAGGTCCGTTGTTTAACCTTTTTCCATGTGTTTTACAGCTGTTCCCGTCCTCTGCCTGGACCCGCTGGACAAAGGGAAATGTTCAGCCTCCATCACCCGTTACTTCTACAACAAGACCACCAAAATGTGCGAGGAGTTCACCTACTCTGGCTGCGGGGGCAGCAGTAACAACTTTGTCTCCAGGCGAAGCTGCATGGAAGTGTGTGTAAAAGGTGTGAAGGCTTGATTGAAGTTTCACTGTGAAAAGGTGGAGCAGATAATGAGCAGAACATGAATTCTAATCCTTAATGTGGGAGGAAATGTCAGCCTAAATAATCCTGCTGCTTTAATGCTCGCCATCAATCTAAGACGTAAGCAACTGTGTTGTTATCTGAACCATTTATTTGCACCAAAGCTGCTCAATGATGGGGAAGCTGAAGAGAAGCAGATGTTCTGTTCTGCTTCAATAAAAGTAAAGCTACTGTATCACCCGTCAGGAATTCCAGACTTTCATACTAATCCGTTTCGTTTATAATTTTATGTTCCAGGAGAAAAAAAGCACACAGGCCCAGGAATGATTCGCCGCTTGAGACGGAAAAAAAGTAATTCCATTTTTCTTGTAGGCAAACGTGTCTGAAATGTGTTCTGACAGATGGTCAAGAGCTTCTCTGTGGAAACCAGTGACTGTATTGGCCTTTAACAACACACATTCACAGTGTAACAAAATACTGAAAGAGTTCTTTCTACTACAGTTCAGTTTCTGGACTGTGTTATGATACTGTATGATGTATGATTTTTTTGTATAGATTTTTTATGACTCCTTGTACTTGGACTACAGAAAGTTTTTTTCTGCTTTTTTGCACTGCTGCTGCTGCTCTTAATAAAAAAAAACTGTGATTTTTATTAAATACCCTCACCATTGTGCCATTCATTCATTATTGTGCCATGATATGTACACCAGACCAGGGCAAACTATGGCCCGAGGGCCTAATCTGGCCTGGTAAAGTTTAAATCTGGCCCTCCAAAGTTGTCTAAATTGTGCTATTAATATATATGATCGTTTTGCTTCAGCTTTTTTTCTTACATTGCACACATTTTCTCAATTCTTTTAGTTTGACAGTGACTAACGCACACCATATATGTAATAGAATTCAACCTCTGCATTGATCCCATCACCAAAGTGAAGAGATAGTGGGCAGCTCACAGAAACGCCAGGACGAGGCCATGCTCAATGGCAACCCGGCAGCCGGTGGGCTCAAACCTGAATCCCTCTGAACTCAAGTCTGGTCTCTAAACCACTAAACCACCTCTCCATGTTCGCTTTGGTCCATGTCTCTGCTCAAACTTTACTTCTTATTGTGACCTGAAAGACAAAATATTTGCCCATGCTTGTTTAAATGCTTACATTCCCAAAAGTGAATGGGCGACCCCTATGGAGGCCGTTGTGGTACTGCACTAAGATGTGTCCTATTTATATTTTGCATGTATAAAAACATTACAACATGTGCATTCACTCTGCATTATAGAAAAGAATAAAACGGAAGTACTTTATTGATGCCCAGAAGGGAAATTTATTCCAATAACCTGAACTGAATGGAACATAATGCCAAGATAAACAGGATACAGGATACCATATTAGTTGTAGTAGTGCAGCAGTGTCAGACTCACTTTTACCAATTGGCTAGATCAATAATACAGTTTCCTTGCAGGGCCGTTTGAGACTGTACAGCAGCACCTACTTCATTATATATTAATATATGTTTATACATGTATTAATGAATTCATCTACATCCTCTTATCAGGGTCACAAGGTTAGAACTCTTCACCACTGCCACCCAAATCACACTACACCACATACTGTGAGCCTTCCTGAGAGGGGTGAGCTAACTTGATAAGGGACGGTGCTATGCTCAGAGGCCACCTGGCAGCTGGGGGATTCCAACATGAGACCTTGCGAACCCAAATCAGCTTCCTTAACCTATTGGTCACCAATGCCACTGCAGTTTACCAAAAAAATTTGATAGATCACAGTAAAAAACTCTGCTGCAAAGATATAAAAAAATGCCTGATAAGGTCTCACGGCCCAAATAAAATGACCTTTTGGCCGCATCTGGTCCCTGGGCCTTGAGTTTGACATAGTAATAGTTGGTTTAAAATTGCTAACCTTGAGTCTGATGTATTGATAAATGCTATAATAAATAGCACTGATTATAAAACACAGTTACAGCTGAGCTGTGATTTATATACAGATACATATTCAACAACTTCAACTAGATTTTAGTGAATGTTGGTGTTAAAACTACAATGTCTTGTTGTAAAAACACCTCAAAGAAACCCATAATACTTACTATGCACAGAAAACTGTTTAATTTAATGTTCACTTTGTCCACAGAGTAATAGCAAATACATTATGCTTATTAAAGGGAAAGTGGACTTTCTGAAGCCATAATGGAATTACTGAAAAACACACATCAGGGGATCAGTGTTTCTGTGCACAGTCTTCGTTTAGTATTCTCAAATAATAAACTTCGGACTTCTATACGTAGCCCGCCTGAGCGTGGGAGGCTATTTATCTAAAAAAACTCTGCGTTTTGAAGGCAACCTTAATGTCCTTAATGTGCATTGTTCGTTCACCACAGCCTGTATTTTCACAGGCAATAAATATTTATGGAAGACACAGCGTCAAAGGAAACTTCTCACCCGTGGTTAAAGGTAATTCATCTGGATGGTTGATTCTTGCTATTAAAAAGTAAATTGGAAAATTGGAAAAACATGTGAGAGACAATCTTTGGATTAGAAAAAAAAAAAGAACCGAAGCAGCTGGTTGTCTTAGGTTCAACTCTATGCACAATGGAAATATGGATGAATTTACCAGGTGTGGTAGAACCAGAGGGTAATTCACCTATTACATACACAGTAGTAATTATGTTCATGTTGTTATTGGACTTTGCAAGTTGTCAAATTAGGTCCATGTTCTGTCACATTATGCATTGAATGTCTGAATAAGAGGAAAAGCTCCATGACATTATATTAATGATATGATGGGATGTCAAAGTGTAGAAGTGCAATAACAAAAATACAAGGAGAATATTTTTCCTTATTTCAACATAAGTAATTATAACGCGTTAGGTGACGCCCTCTGGTGGACAGTTGTCATGCATATTTACGACAGTGGTCACCAATCTTTTTGCAACCATCCTCAGTAATAGTTGCAAATGATCTTGTTTGATGCAGACTTACCAAACAATGTTATATTAAAATGTTCTGGGACAGACAATAGTGACCACTCTTCTGACCATCATCATTCAAAGTGAAACCTATGCTCAAAAAGCACAGGAACAGAACCATTTCCACCCTTTTTGGATTAATTTTGTATTGGTAACACATCCCATAGGTCCCTTTGGCAGACCATGGGGGCTACCTGGTACCCTGGGCATCAGGTTGGTGACCCCCCAATTAAGATATTAGGTATTTATTTGTGATGTGAGGTCTAAGGTCAAAGGGGTTTATAGTAACATAAAGAAATACCTTAAAATACCATAAAAAATGACCAACGGTTAAAGGTGAATTCTCATGTCTGTTAATCATTGTTTGAACAGAACAGAAAATATACAGATAACATCATTACATTTGCTGCTTCCTTTTGCCCAGTGACCTATAGTTGTTCATTCTTCATATAATGGGGTTAGACAGCAGTAGTGGCCTAGCGGTTACGGGAGAAGAACAGGGTCTGCAGGAATGGAATGCAGGTTGGAATCCACCAGCTGCCAGATTGCCACTGGGCAAAGCATTTTCCCACACCACAAAACGTCCAGACCGCTCACCACCCACAGTGTGGTGCAGCAGTGTGATTTGGGTGGCAGTCGTGAGGACTTCTGCCCAGCACCTGGTGACACATAGGTGGATGAAGGTGATCAGAGATCATTACTGATCCCTCCTTGAGTCCAGAGCGCCATTTCTAGCAGACTTTCTGGACTGATTCCTTCAGTTGCTGTTTTGATTTCTCCACCTTCTTGTTTTCCCTCATGCTGAAGATTCTGAAAGCCTTAGCAGGTGCACATTGGCCTTTAAAATTCCAGGGAAATGTCACGGTGGAGAGATTAATTAGCACGTCTGCGTGTTGCATGTAGACATGCAAGAACCGACTAATAACCATTCCACTTCCTCACGCCTCTTAATGGGATTTCTCTCTGCTCAATGTAAAATGGAAATTGATTTTATTTACATTTTTTTTGCGGAGACTGTACCTTTTTACTGAATCAAAACACTGAGCTGCTGTAAAGGGCAATGTATATGCATTGTGTGCAACTGTCTTTGAGTGTGTCACATCTGTGAGACACCATCGCGTGAATACATCTGAGGCTTTTCATCCTGTGACAGAATTGTTTCCCTGAACAACATTAATCTGAGCAGAACGTTTCTCCCTCTGAGCTCAGTGTTCCATTTTTTTTGACTCCCAGCTACATTGTGAGATGACAGAAAATATATATATATATATATATATATATATATATATGATATAGACATATATATATTGGCATCAGCTAAAACTGGAACCTCTTTCCTTCTGTTTATTCCATTTCCTTATGGAGCATCTGCACAGCAGTTCTCAGTAGACACAGTAGATACTGCGTGAACATATGTGCATTTTCTACTTGAATAAAGAGCTGTCAGTTCAATGTACCGGAATGGTGGAATGTATGTTCTGGACATGATGTGCCAACTCATTGGATGGTGAAGCCAAAAAAGGAGACGAGAACAGTCACTGGTCACTGTCAGTCAGACTGTTCAGCTGATCAGTGTTTAAATGTGTTCTGTTGTTGTTATAGTTGTAAAAAGTACAAAAAAAACCCAAACTCTCAGACTCTCAGCAAACTAAACAATGATGAATGAATATCAGTGTGATGTTACCAATACGGCACAAGCTGTGGTGACCTAACGACCTAACAACAACAACAATGCCAACAACAACAACAACAACAACAACACAGTAACAACAACAACAACAACAACAACAACACAGCAACAACAATACCAGTCAAATGACTGTATCTCTCTGGTTCAACCGCAGCTTTATGACCGATTTAAGTCCTAATGGTACAGTATGAGAACTATTGATACTTAGTGACACCTAACGGTAACACTGTAGAATGCAACGCTTCCATTTTCAGTGGTTGATTCATTGGCCCCGGGAAATGACATGATCGTCAACAGCAATGATTCTCAACAAGTGGGTCGCGGCCCAAAAGTGGGTGGTGGACCTGTTTTCAGTAGATCATAGAACTTCTCCAGGCAAATAAAAATGTTTGGAATTTTTCAAATAGTTTTATTGCCAGAACACTGAATCACTGAATTATAACTTTACTGAATAAACTTAGTACAGACACTATACCAATTTTTTCTTGGGCCATTGCTTGTCATTAAGGGGCAGTGGTTGGACCTGAAACCAGACCATCTGAGAACCACAGGTAGAAAATGTGTGACCAACTCAAGGCCCAGGGACCAAATGTGGGACGCCAAATCATTTTTCATGGCCAATGGGCCAAAGCATTTTATAATGTCAGTGAAGCAGAGGTTTTGAATGTGACAAAATAAATCTGGGTAATATTTGTTACCTAAATAAATCATTCTTAGCCGCAGTCACATCTATCAAATCTATTCCAGTCTTCCTTTCGTAACCGGTTCTTCGAGAGAACTGTAATGTTGATGTGGCCGCACAGTTAAGTGAGTTTGCACTGCTGGTCTACAGGAACCATATGACTCTTCCTTTTTTGGTCATCTGCATCTCCATGGTTAGGTTTCCAGTATTTCTTCCTTTGGAATCAACTGGACGAAGAAGCAGCCAGAAACATCTCATCATTTTATCACTGTAAACACAAACTGTGCTCAGAATATCAGCAGCACTGGCACTGAACCCACACGGCCTTTCCTCTGGCATCATTATCCTCTAGATTAACCACACTATGTGGCATCATTCCAGTTCAATTTTCCTCCATCACCCTCCACCTGGCCATAATGACTTCCTACTAACGGAGTTGCAGCACACAACTCGATGGTGAGAAGAATTCTCTGCGAGTTTCCTTGATTGTCTAGGTTGAACAATAGTTCATGCACACAGACACTCACGACAGTTAACAATGACAACGTAGGCCGACCACCCAACCCTAACCCATACTTGTGTCCGTCCACGTCCTGTTCCCTTGACGGGCGGATTTTCTTTTCTGGTTTTGCTCGCAGATCTCCTGGCTTTAGAGATGACAGGCTCATCACTGTTGTAATGTGTCATAAATATGCAGCTTCATGTACCATACCGACTCACGCTCCCCACGCATGTGCGCAAGTGTGCGGGTTCGCGTGGGACAAAGCGGAATACGAAACAATGTGAGCAGCAGACAAACAGATTGGTTATTCATTGTCGTAATTAATCCTAAGGAGGAAAGTCGTGACACACGAAGAGACGCAGCTAGTCCCCGTTGGATTGTTTCACAGATGTTTTTCTTTTCATTTTATCAAAACCTCATGTCATTTAAAAGGCGAGGATGAATAGCAGAAATCCAATTAGTGTCATTTGCTAAAAATGCTAATTGGCGTTATGATGGGTGTTGTCTTTAATAGCCATATGTGCAATATATATGAGTAATAAGTCAGTAGAGATACAGTAACTCGAGAGGCTTTTGCATTGCTAAATAGCAAGACATTAACAGCAAGATATTAAAGTCCACAAGATATTCACCGATTTAGCTGAAATATTAGCAGATTTTCGTTTTTTGTGTCTAAGGTAAAGAGATATTGGCCCATTCGGTCAATATATTTGATTTTGGAGGTTTTTACCTCAGTGATAGCAAATATGTCTAAGGCACAAAGATATCAGACAATTTAACAAAATTAGCAACAATTAGCAGATATTGGAGATTCTGGTAGTTTGTTGGGCAGTGATGTCCTAGAGGTTAAGGAGCAGATATTGGAGTCAAGAGGGTTTAAGGTTGGAAAACAACTAGTTGCCAGGTTACAACTGAGGTGCTGTCCCCACTCACTGCTCACAGCTGCCCACTGTTCACTTTGATGATGGGGAAATGGAGAGGTCACATTTTGTTGTGCGGATCACAATTTCACAGTGACAAGGAGCTTCCTTTCTTTTCTTCATTCCTTTTTATTTTTTTTATTTTTAGTGGATATCAATCCAAACAATAACTATAATGTTTGTTTCTGCAAAATAACAAGTCTTACGGGATGTTTTAAGAAGAAAACATAGTCCAGCGCTGATTGTTTCTGCAACACCAAGCTGTCAGAACACACAGTGAACGGCTGCTGACTCCAGCCTTTCCTGGCTATCTCTCAGGGCAGAGCATGAACTTGGCCGCCACGTGTTTCATTAACATGGGAATTTCATAAATCTCCTGTTTCAACTGAGCCAAATGGCCACACCCAGCAATGGCAACCATGTACGGTAGCGCCTGAGAAATGGATGTGACCTTGGTAAGTGCAAAGTGAAAGAACATGACAGATTCAGACTGTACAGTATATGCGAGGAAGGTGTCTGGAGAAACAGAGATATTCTCATTAGGTTTATTTTATACACATAAATAAGACATAATTACTAAGTTCAAATTTTTCACCTAATTGTAGTTTTTTGTACATCATGTTCCCAAAATATAAGACATATCATAAGATAACATAATTCTAGACTGAAATGTGGAAAATCTCTCCAAAAACTGTGACCAATAACTGTGCTAATGTAAAAAGTAGACTATCGTCATATTAACAAGTCTAGAAATTAGATTTACATTGAAATGGGACATCGTTAAGGAATATAACCTCAGTCTTTTGGTTGAAAATTGACCAAAAAAGTGACATATATCACAGAACAGGGACGACAACCAATGGACACTAAACACTAAACGCAACATATACAAAATTATAAACATGTAAAATTTACAGCTGTTCCACTTTAAACTTTATATACATTTTGAAAATTTAAACACAATTTAATAGGGAAAAAAAATCTTCCTTAAAAAACTTTTCTGAACATCATGTTTCCCAAATATGGTAAACACAAAGGAACTGACGGTGGCTAACACTATTCCAGATTAAAAGTGGAAAATTTAAACAAATACTGCAGCGAATGACGTAGAAGGTAGAATATCGTCTTGTCTAGAGTTGACTTATTTACACATTTACATTTAAATGGGAACTTATTAATGGAATATGATTAATTCAAGCTAAACCGACGATTAAACATGACGTATGACGTCACAGAAAGTGTACGAGCCAACGGACACTACACGTATCATATCGTTAGCCTCATAGCATAATTGAATAAGTCATATACGATATACACAAACAACCCACGTACTATCGATATTTGATGATTTTTCATCTGAAATGCCCTCCCGGAAGTGACGTATGGTGTCAATTAAATGGAACTCGTTAGCATTTAACTAGCGGGTAATTTCGCGGGTGTTCGTGGGGTTTTTAAGTCAATGTGTTCATAATGTCGCTCAAATATATCTACAAAAATTGGAAGTTTGGAGAATATTCACAGTTTTTTTTCAGGTATTTTAAGATTTTTTTTCTCTCTACATAACTTCGTGGAGGACATTCCAAAGTCAACGTCTCGGGTTCAACCCCACTGCGTTTCAGCCTCCGTCGTCGTGATGACGGCTGGTATAAAAACAAAGGGGGCTCAGAGCTCCGTCCAATCCGGGGAGAGAGCGCACCAGCCGCGGAGAAGCCGCCGCGCGTGTGTCTTTAACGCTCAGAATCAGAGACGAGGTGAGGAGGAGCTCCACGGACTCACGGCAGCCCGTTAGAGCCGCATGGATTATCGGCCAGTCAACTGTCAGCGCTCCTCACAGCTGCAGCGCTGCGTCCTGCTCCGCGCTCCCACCGTGCGCCCACTGACCCTCCGAAGAAAAGACACCACCATGTAGCAACTGAAGATTTTAAAATGTATTTACAAAATTATGTTTTTGGCGATTGCAAATATTCTAAGTTGTTTTTTTAAGAGCAAGACTGTGTTAGAACAAGCTTGGAGCGCAGACTCCGTCATCCAGCATCTGGTTCTCCTCCCTCGGCTGCTTCTACCATCCTGTGGGGAGAACGGTGAGTCTCTGTATTTTTATTTTTCCTCTCTGTGTATTTAACTTTCTTAGGTTCGCGATTGCATGATGGAGATGGAGAATATCTCCACACACAGGATAACAAGGGATTATTTTACTTTCCTGTCTTGAAACTCCCCCCCATCGGTCGTGCTTTTACTTTGCCTGTAGAAGAACACGGCCGTGATTTGCATGTCATTGTCGTGACTGTTGACGTAATGTGAAACTGGGTTTTGTCATGTGATTGTCGGCTGTTTGTAATAATGGGAATTTGCTCGTACAGTAAAGTTTTCGAGGGCAGAAAAGGGAGAATACAACGCAGACCAACGATTGTGATGGTCATTTTTATGGCTTTAGATTTTCCCCCATGGAAACCCGTGCTGAGTGCATGCAACGGAGCAAAATGTCATTCATATATTTTTGATTTCTTGAATAATAACAAAAAAGAAAACAGGTAATAATCTGATTTTCCTCAGGACATTAGTTGAAGTCGACAGAAATCTAAAGATAACCCTTTATCCGTTTTCTGAAACAGATTGGACAGTTTCCCCCTCATCTCCTTTAGAGAAAGAGATTAAAAGTGAAATGTATCTGATCTGCGTATTCATGAATGTGGAGACCAAAAAGAAGTGTAAAGAACCCACGCAGGACAGAGCATTCAGACTGCGTACGATGCACTAAAGTGGTCACGTCTACGCAGATTAAAGGTCAACGCATACCACCCCTCTGCACCGGCCACATTAATCAATATACCATGGTGGTAACACGTCAGACTTGAACCGCTGTTTCTGTTGCTGCCATGAGTCCCCTCCCCACCCCATGTCCACTTTCCCATTGACTATATTAGCAAATTTTCAGGAAAGAGAAAAGGAAGCATTCCCACATGGACCGATTGGACCACAAGCAACTAATGAAATAAACCAGACAACAAAAATCTGCCTCAAAGATGGCTGTGGTTGAATTGCATCCCTTCTTGGGAGGATTCCTTTAGGTTTACACAACCACGTTCAGAGTAATGGCCCATGTCATCTGTGGGTTTTATTGGAGTGAGGAAGAGGAGCCCGTCCTCCTGTTCCTGAGCACCGAGCAAACGCTGAAACAACGTACAGTTCAGAGAGACAAGAATAGACACAGATTCTCAGTCAGCGTGTCGGAGAAGGAGAGGGAGGAAACGTCAGAGAATGAGAATGAATAGATAGGGTATGTGCAGTCAGTCAGTCAGTCAGTCAGGCTGAGCAAGAACAGGTACAGGTGTGTGACAACGGCCTTGGCTGCTCTAAAAGGCTGGGGCTCAGAGATAAGTTTTGTCGTTCATCATCCATCGGTCTGATTGTCTGCCTGTTTTCTGCTCTGAGAGACGGCGAGTGGGTGTGTGAAGGAGTGACAACTAGGATCTTCATTTCAAGGTTCAGGAGCCAGGGCTATGAAGGAGAGAGAGAGAGAGAGAGAGAGAGAGCAAGGTCTATATGAGATTAAGAGTAAAAAAGATCAGCTTTGAGAAAAATCTCTCAGTGGGATTTTGATGGAGGAACAGATCTCAGAGCTGGGAGTTCTGAAGTGTTTGTTCTTTTAGGTGATTCTGCTCCTTAAAGTTGGATGATAAAGGTCTGAGGGTTGTTCCCAGAATCTCCTACACCTTCAACATCAACATATTTTCCTGTACATATTTAATTTACAGGAGATAAATGATAAAAACTTCACATACACCCGGGATCCCAAAAATGTGGAGAGCATCTCCCAGCAGATTCAAGTGCTGCCACTAGGGGGTGTGAAAAAGGAAAAATTACAGGCCTTTTCCACTGATTTTTCCGCATAATAATGGGTAAATTAACAATTATTATCAACCAGTTGGGAATCACTGTTACATGTTTTAATGGTGCTGGATTATATACTGTATGTAGTTGAAATCAGCGTCATCTGTTAGTTCTGCGTCCGTCTCCACTCTGGTCTCTATGAGTTATATTAAACTTTCTTTATGCAAACAAAAATACTATTAAACACCTTGAGTAATTTTTAATCATCCTGTTCATAAACAATGACCTCCAGTGTCACTACATCCTCCATCCTCCATCCTCCATCCTCCATCCTCCATCCTCCATCCTCCATCCTCCATCCTCCATCCTTCACAGGAGTAACAGTGATATTTATGCTGCTTCTTTCTTTTTTTTGCCATCGTCTTGGCAACGGTAATTAAGACTTCTTTGAACTGATATGAATCACCAAGTTGCCAGAATTGAAAGCGTCTTCATTGACCTGTATTGAGCCATTTGGGCTGTGAGGACAATGCTGTTCGCTGCCCTGAAACATGACTGTTCCTGAAAATGGTCAATATCGTAGGTTAAGATTCCACAGCGTCTGACGATGGCAGTCGACAATGTACAATAGAGATGAGAGATGTTTTCAGAACCAGACCAGTACAAACCAGATGTGGCCCATTTGGCATTTTAATCAGTGATGCTGTTCATTTATCATCTCAGTGTCCCCTCAGTGCCAGCATATGCACTAAAGTCTGCATAGAAAAAGCTTGAAAACATTGGAGCATTTTCACTTACAGCTTTCACACATCATTTAACACAGTTCACATAAATGCTCAATCTATCTCCTAGGTGCCAAACCCAGGCCCGGGGGCCAAATCTGGCCCACAGGATCATTGTATTTGGTTCGGAAAATCATATCAAATATGTATTAGTGATGCACCTCCAATATAAAACCCTTTTATACTGACAATATTAGTAGTATTAGTGATGCATGGTTTTTGTTTTAGCACAGACATTTTGTTTTTTTTGTTGTTGTTCCGCAAAAAAATGGAAAGGTTCTAAAAAAGGCTACAGTTAAAGGAGAATAGACTTCAGATTTAACTTCTCATGTGTTGATAATATTAAGCGTCTGTTCCAGATTCAAAGTTCCTAAAAATAAACATTTAGTGGGGCTCATGCCACTAGGGGGCGCGGACAAATATATTTTATTGATGCGATCACTGAGAGGGTGGGGGCCCCAACAATATCTTGTAAGGAGCCACAAGAGACCCCAGCACCGCCCCTGCATTTGATTTAACCTGGAGAAGAGGAAATATCTGCTGTTTTTTTTTCAATAAATATTCAGTCTGACCCGTGACGTCATGTTGACTTTGACACCCCTTACATCTGCTCCTTACACGAACCCTGTGTCGGATTTTAATTTGCACTGTTGCCCTGGACCCTGAACATAGGATAATGCTGTTGTTTGATTCATTTTCTATCCTTTTGTAAAAACGTCCTCCGTTGCTGTTTTCTCTGCTCTGTTAAGCTGCTGTGACGGTGGGATGAGCAGTAATAAATACCCAAAACATTTGCATGATTTATGACTGCAGGGAAGAGACGCATGTACCGTAGCAGAACGAGACCAAAATATTTTAGCCGCTGCATCCAGACATGTGCAGTCTGGATCATGACACCTCTGCTAAATGCATCACTTTACGTCAGTGAATGAATGGCAACAATAGGGGGCGCTACGTTTGAGTGAGTGACTGGGAGCTCAGCATTCACAGGTTTCTAAGATCAATACGGGGGGAGCTTTTACTGCACGTTTCATTAAAGATCAGCGAGCCTTCTTTGGCTTTTCTCCTCTTCCCTTTCCTCTAGTACACAAATTCAATTTGCAGCAACGCTGCTCAAGATGCCACAGCTAATGCCAAACGTGCTCCTCCACTTTCCTCATCGATTTTGATGTTCCTGTTCTGAAACCCAACTTTGTTATCCAAAGCCCAGGGACGTGCAGCTCCACTTCCAGTTTGCATTATTCTTATAGCGCGCACCTCACAACATCATTGGTGAGGTTGCAACCAAACGTAAACACTGGTTGAGGTTTTACAACTTCTTGAAAAGAAATATGAAAAAGAAGAAGGAAAAGAAGAAAACACAAGGATGGATAAAATAGTGCAGTGGAAAGAATAGGTGAAGAAGGAAAGAAGCCCAAGAAAAACGTAGCCATTTCCTTAAGGACCAATCAAAAGCTGAAAGAGCCCAGAAATAACATTTTCCCTTCTTTCAATGTAAATTACAGTTGTGACTGAGCGACTTGTTTCCCAGGGAGCCTCTGTGTTTTTGTCATTCCACAGAGATGGCCTGCAGCCTGGAAGAACAACAACAAACCAACCGATAAAAAATAGAAATTAACGACATTGTTACTGGCACAGAAGCTCAGTGTCTCATCTAATGAGACGGAGGTTCCTATCCCTAGTTCTCTGATGACGCCTTTCTGCTCATTGGTGCCTTTACTTATAGGCGCTGTCTCGTGGCTTCAGCAGCTGCGTGTCGCAGTGTCTGACAAATATAAATATATTTTCTTTTACTCAGTATTAAAAAAGTGAACCTATAATCATTACACATCCTTTTCCATGGAACATTCATCCTGTTAACTCTGAAACGCAGCTTCTGTTCTGTTTGCAGTAGATGTATTTGTACTCGTGACGGTTGACGTCAGCTACCGTGTCTTTTTTTCTTTTTTAACCAACATTTTTGCCACAGCAGATGCTGTTGTCAGTCAGATAGTTTGTGCTGTTTCACGCTACTGTTCCTCACACTGTGGAAAAGACAAATTAAACATGCCGACAGAACAGGTTCGTGGTGAAGGTTGACTGATGTCACTGAATTTCTCTTCTCCGCATCCTAAGATATAATTTTTGGTTTGTCTTGCATCATATTACTTAAAGGTTCATGGTCACTTTTGCTGGTTAAATGACCGTTTATTATTGCTTAAATCTATCACTCAGTCAACCAGTAAATATCATCATCAAGGTTGTCTATGATTTACGAGTAATGTCTATGTCTACTAACTTTGGTTGCGAAGGTTCTTGAATTACCAGAAAAAAGAAGATTGAAAAACACCTTATCTTACAAATAACTTTGTTAACTTGTTATAAGGGATTTCCGACAGTATCATTATTAGCATTTTATGTTATAGCTCATCATTGTTTTGTTTCTGCGATAATGAAAACCTGATAACGAAATGCCTGGATTTTGTCAAATGATGTGCATCCTACAGTTTTAGATGAAAATGGCTGTATATGAAAGCTAAAGTCACTAGATGGCAGCATTGCAGCTCATCTGATTAACTTTGTACTCATACAGTGGTTAGCACAGCTATATAAATAAAATTACCAGACCTGTATCGTTATTGGTCATTTTTGGAATAAATAAATTAAGTGCCTATGAAATTGGACATTGGGAAAAAGTTACTATCGGACATTCCTGATTGGTATCATTAACCCTTTAACTAGAACTGCTAATGGTCGTCTTGCTGTTACTTGGCTAATATCTCCCTGAGGGTCCATCACTCTAATGTGACCATTCAGTCGCCCTGTCCTTTATGTGATTGGACGTTTTTTGCTGTACCATGGAAGTGTTTCCATTCATATTCAGAGTGTCCACCACATGCTCCTCTCGTCTCACCCCTCAGTGCTCTCCTCTGTGATTTTTTTTCATCGACAGACGATCTGACACCACCGCCTCCTTTTTCGGCCCTTTTTTAAAATCCGATTTCATATATTTCTCTTCTCACCCCCGTCTCTGTCTTGTCTCTCTTCATCTCTGTCCTCTGATGTTGCTCTGTCCTTTCACTTTTTGCCCTTCACAGTTAATTGCATTCTCAGCGGCTGCAGCTTTTTGCTCATCTCCCTTTCCCTGTTCTTGCCTGTCCTCCCACTTTTTTCTCCCTTCTGTCTGTGGTTGGAGGACGGTTCCTGTTCATGCCAGAATGTCAACTCCTGGAAGCCTTACATCGCTCCCAGGGACAAGCAGACACAAAATGCACATAATTCAGACACAGACCGGGGGAGTGATGGTTTGTCTCAGAAATTTTCCCCCCCAAATTTCAGGTGAAGCACTGTCCACTTGGAAAAAAGGAGAAGGAATCAACACATCATAAGGCCATAAACAATTTCTTTTCAATTTCTTCTCAAATATCTTTCGTCTTTTACGTCAGTTTTTGCAGCCAGATGTCCAGATTATCACTCCTGATGTACTGAATATTTCTCATAAACACTGACATTTAAGATGACGCACTGGAATATTTTTGGCTACATTTCTCTGTATCTGGTGTTCTCACACAGCATTGATGCATCTGCCTGTAAACCTGCCTGCCGTCTGTCAAGACGATCTTTTTATCACCATCAAACCTTTGCTTCGCACAGTTTGGACTTCACGTGTGGGGTTATTAAATGGTTAATTTGATATTTGGAGAAATAGTCATCTTTGTTGTATTTTGCTTTTGCATTGCATTCACCTTTTTTGCATGGACCCATTAAATGTTTTTTAAGTTGTGGCAGATGAATTCCCCTTAATAAAATAACATTTACGGTGTTCTGAAATATTTTCCTATACCTATAAATTCTTCCTACTGGAATTAACTGTGCATGGGCACAACAAGGATTTCTCAAGTGCACACAGCCGATAATTTTCTCCTACCAGACCAGTATAAAAAGTTAGAATCTAAAGAATTAGAATCAGAATCTTTAGATAAAAGACGTTTTTTTTCATGGGACAAAAAGCTGCAAAAATCCACCAAAGGGAAGTATACGTGGGTGACTGAAACATTTCCATATGTCAGTGTGGTGGTATCTTCAGGAGCCAATGTCTAATAGAAAAACCTGTCCCTGGCACGACTGACATGAACACATCGTGGCCTCTGACTCACCTCTGCCTGATTCACAGTGGAGGGAAAATATTTGGTTCTTCTTCCCGAGGTTCTCCTTTATTGATTTATTTATGGCCGTGGCTACAATGGGGTCAATATCCTGGACGCATCGATCTGCGCGCAGACCTGCATACAAAGCATCGATTCACTCGGCTTCACTGGTGCTCTCTCTACATCTCTGAGCTACGTTTAAAGACGTCTACTGTTCACAGTCAACCTTCTCTCACCCAGAACGTCGGTGACTTCTTCTTTCTCTTGATGGTTTTTTTCTTAAAAATCTCTTCTTCTGTGCTCTGTGTACCTGCTTGTTTAATAAGACACTATTAAGAAGCTTGACTGACTGATTTTACTTTCCCAGTTTCAGACGAGTCAGTGATTTATCTTCCATCTCCAAAACAAACAATTTAGCAAATAACTACAGAAACTAACGTTGTATTTTATTTAACATAGGACTGAGTTAAAGGTCAAGTTCATTTCTAATCACACAACATTGTCCTGTTTCTGCACGTGTGTTAAAACCTCACAGTTATGCCAGAGTACAGAGATTGAATTGTCCAGAGTCTCTGTGGTGAATATGTCCTTCAGTAAGAGCAGCTCAAAGCTCTGACTTATCTTCTCCTTTCAGCTTGTCCCTTTTTCACAGCAAGTCATTATTTTCCATCACCACTTATCCTCCCCATCTTCTGCTCGCGTCCATCAATCTCCTCTTTGTCTCCTACCTGGTAGCTCCATCTCTAGGATCATTCTTCTACCAATGTCTCCAATGTCCCTCCTCTGAACATGTCCAAACCATCTCAATCTGTCTTCTCCAGCTTCTTCTTTTCCAAACCTTCCTGTCTGTCTTGTCCCTCTAATGTCCCTCATTCCTGATCCTGTCCATCCTTGTCTCTCCTAAAGAGAACCTCAGCCTCTTCTTTAACTCCTGTCCTGTCTCCTGTCTTCTACCTATTCCTATTAGGGTTTAATATTTTTCCTGAAAATCAAACAAAAATCAAATCCCAGGAAAAGACAAGCTATTTCCCAGGAATCCCGGGATTTGTTTATTTATTTCTTACTGTAGCCTGTGTATAGGCCTGAATTAAATATTATAACATTCAGACAGACGTATAATTAAAGTCAAGGCGTGGCTTAAAAATTCTGCATTTATGTCGAGGTCTTACTCACAGAATTTGGTCTGTGAGTGCATTACACCCCATGTGGCTTACAGTAAAAAAAAAAAAAAAACACTTGGACACGCCCTCTCTCGCACCCTTGGGGAAGCGGCTGGGATAAAGACCCTTTGCTTGTCACTTTTTTTTCCTCCCATCAAACCCTAATTCCTAGTGTCTCTAATCCGTCCATCATGGCTGGTCTCACAAGGGTCTTGTTTATGTACTAAATAGATTGTGCAAGAGTCCACTGTCCTGTGTATTTTTGACGACGGAATCAAATAACCATTTATTCCAAATCAACAATAAATCATCAGTCCTGATTTGAATAGAGTAGTGAAGTCTTCTTGGCATTCAGGTTTAGAGCGCACTCGTTATCTTTTGGGCAAATTTTCAGGCTAAGAGATCCTGGAAAGTTAAGAGCATGATGAAAAATGTGTCTTAATCCCCTGCCCCCCCCCCCCTCATTTTCTTGGAATGGAAAAGTTTTATTTTGAAGATGTGAGTTACGATATGCAGATGTGGAAAGAAGGAGTCGTTTACACTAAGTCACCTGGATGACGGCGCAGCCCTCAGCTCGCCTCATCTGCATTTCTTCAGTCTGAACTCAACCCCCAGATCTTCAGTGGGTGTTTTGGTATTCATGCAAAGTTGATGGTTGTTGTTGTTGTTGTGATTTTTACCTCAAAATGAAAGAAGGGAAAAGTAATTTAGTGCTTGAGAAAGTCCCATTTCCGTCGAATTTGGTCTGTATGATAAGAGACAGCTGAGGGTTTGATGAATGCATTATGGATATATATATATATACTGCTTATTAATCCATACATTCTGACATCTGAGGACATAAAGGTGCATTTACTTAGTCATGAATAACTCTTGAAAAATTTAGTTAAATAAATACCTACATACTATTTATTTCTATTACTGCGTAATACTCTGTAGCAGCAAAAACAGGGCATTGCTGTGAATCATGATTTATGAATGCTTTTAGCTATTTCTGAGCCATCTATTGGCGATGCATGGTTACTGCAGAGAATAATGAGATTATAAATAATTTGGTCAAGTTCGGCATGATATGTTTATCTATACAGTATATATAGGTTTATACATATATGTCTATACATACAGATATATACCTATAAACTGCCACAAACATATACATTTATACTGCGTACATATATTTATCAATTTATTTGTAAATTGTACATATATAATTAAATAGTCACAAAATTCTGTACATATACAGTATGTTTATACACATGTACATACATATACTTACATACATACATGCAGACATATTTACATATACTGTAATGTGTACCAATGTACTGTTTACATTTAGAATAAGTGTTTACCCATAAATATATACAGGATTCCATACATACAGTATGTTTATACATACATACACTTAAATATATATATAAACGTACTGTAATACTGTATATATATATATACACACATACATATATAACAATTTGTAATCAATAATATTCATGTCCAACATATGATCTGCTGCAGATGATTTAGTCCAATGAAAAACACTTCACAGCAGCCAGACCTGGTGGTGAAACTTAATTTTGATGGTGCTAATGGATTATTACGGGACTGACCATAATGGCAAAAGTGCAGAATATCAGGCCCATCAGTGCACGTCCGTCCACTGATTAACTAATAGTGGGGCAATTTGCAGTCCACATCTGCAGCCCGGACTCTTCCTGGGCTGTAAATGTTGAGTAAATGAGGAGTGCAGCCCAGGTAATGTTGATGGTTACAGACAGGGAGGAAATGGGAGCCAGAGTCAGACTCTCTTCACCTCTGTGTGTTTCTACTGTCTGGATGTGCTAAGAAAACAGCTTCCTTTGCTGCTGATAAGGGCTGTTATTGTGAAAGTCAACTCTAAAGTCATTGAGTGAACTGCTGCATAGAAGGATCAGGTGTCCAGTGAAGATCCTCTGTCGTTTCTATTCAATTTGTCCAATGAACGATCGTCTCATTCGGAGCTATTTATAACACAATGATGTCAAACCAGACCCAAAGGTTTGGCTAAATTGTCTTTGCATGATCCTGCTAATGCTCCCAGTGTTGCATGACAATGGGATTTGATGGAGGAGTCGCTTCGTGCTACTGTTTTTCCAAAAGGCTGAACATCCATCATTTTTGACTAAATAATTCTCTGATCTCAATGAATCTTTAAATCTGTGGCAGCTTTAGTCTTAGAGCAGCACGACTGATGTATTTGGACTGCACTAAGGCACTAAGGCAGTAAGGCATCCACCCACACACAGACTTTTTTCTGCGTAGAAAGATTGGCACTTGTTGAGCTGTAGGTGACCACGCAATGTCAAAACGTCTGATGTGGACAACATTCTAACTCTGGTCGACAAAGGACAGCAGAAAAACACCCAGCTGTTACTGGACATGGAAGACGGTTATCATCGTTTTAAAGAAGATTTATTTACCCCAGAACCTCAACAACATGGGTTTAGCTACAAGTTCCTTAACCCTCCTGCAGTGTGTTATAGCGCCCCCTTTACAACCTGCACTCTGCCAAAGTCAGCTCCATCCTGGACGTGACCAATTAGAGAGTGGAAGAACCACATCTCTATTTTACATAGTCTGTGTCAGAGCTCCATGGTGAATTAGAATTGCAAATACGGAGACAACAGCCCTTTAACAATCACTGTAAAGTTGACCAACAGGAGACAACTTTGGTTAGTTAGCTGTGCATGTATTTACCTCCGTGTCCTTGACTGAGCCGGCGGTGTGTTTTCCACTCTCATTATTGTAAATAGATCGGTTCTACAAGGACCATAAATTTGACGGCTGCTGTCTGAGTGTCTGTAGATGTTCAGGAGCCTCATCAACCTCATCCTCAGCCTTGTTTTCACATACAGATCATTCAGCTAAACCTATTGGCCCTGTAATTGTCTGCCTCTTCCAATCGCGACACATTTTCACCTGTCAGATAGTGATATCTTGACAAGGACATGAAGTTGTTAAAACGCTGGAGAAAATGAATAACAAGATCAGACACTTGGGGGGGTTGTAGAGGACTCACAAAAAAAATCATAAAATTTCCGGCAGACATTGGTAGATCTTTCCGGCATCACAACTGGTCTTGTCAGGACCTTATAGCATTTAGTCCTACTGTGGTCCAACCTCAGGTCAAAGGTAAATGGTGGAGGGGAGTGAGTGACAGATGGACAAATGGATGGAAGTATGGATGGATGGATGGACATATAGTGTAGATGGTTGGATTAATCTATAGATCCATTAATTGATTGAACAATGTAGATTGTTAGATGGATACACAGATGGATGGATGGATGGATGGAGTTGAAAGGGTGGGTGGTAAGACAACAGAACCAAGGCAGCTCCTTATTTCTATTCACTCCTATCCAGCAGTTAAACTAGTCAAAGCCTGGAGCTTGTTATTGAACAGCTCGTCTCCACTTACAGGTTTATTAAACAAATTAAATATCAGGCTCCTACGAAGAATCGGCCATAAAATACAAGTGCAATGTGACATTGCAGCTGACGCTAAGCCTTGATTGACGTGTCCGTCTGTGTAGAGGACAGAGAATAACAACAAGACACTGTAAAATAGCTGCTGTCTGATGTATTTACATATACTTTAGAAAAGAGTTTTGGAGCCAAGTTATGTAGGATAAAATAAAGAGGCAGCAACATCTTCCTGGACATCAAGTACACTAATCAGCAAACACTCAAACCACAGTCTTTATGGCAGTCACCCATTTAATTACATTAGAGCAGGTGGTGATACATTTAAAAACAATGAATCAAGATGAGAAAGTCCAGCAGAGAAGGTTTATAATCCATTCAGAGCGAGATTTTTTCAATTGGAATCAATGAGAACTTGTTTTTTAAATGTTGAATTTATTCAAATGATCCATTTCTTGGCCTGTCTATTTAAAACGGATGTCTGATATTCAATGTAATTAAAATAATCATAATTTTATTTATATAAAAGATCATTTTCTACTACCCGTATAAATTCTATTGATAAATCTATACTGTACTAGACTAGACGTGTCTACTGTGTTTTTGCTCCACCTAAACCACTTCAGCTGCTCTTCCTTCTTCTTCTCTTCCATCTCTCCTCGAGTTACGTTGACAGTATTTGTTCTCTTCACATCCCAGAGTGTCCAGATGTTCCAGGAGCTAGCGATCATTCACCTTTCTCTTAAGCCCCCTCTCTTTTTCTCTTTGTCTCTCTGAGGGTTCCTCAACCATATTGTTTGAGTTGGAGATGGAGTAGCAGGATTAGGTTTGATCTCTGCCCTCGGGGCCCCTGATCTCAGCTTTTGGGATCCATTTTCGCTCTGGCTCTGATCCCTGATCCGTAGGGGCTTATCTTCTATCTTTGATTTGTAGCACCTCTCCGCAGCTAATGCTTCCACCGGCTGACCTCAGCGGCTACAGCGCCACTGCTAACCACTCATCCAATCACGGCAGTATTTTCATCCTGGTGTTGCACGATAATTGTTTTCCCCGTACGGAGTTTTACATACTTCCCATCTCCGTGATGTTGTGTTAGTGGCTTTTCCCTGAACCTGGTGCTTTACACTGAAGATCTAACCTTTGATCATGTTCAAGTGAAGGACTCCTGGAGGGATCAACATGCAGCACTAGAGCATGAGTGTGAATTCCTGCAACTGGAACCTGAGTGAAGGATTACACAAATCCCATAGTACATAGAAGGTTTAGAAGTTTAGATTTAATAGTTGTACCATACAATGTCAACAGGGTCTTCTTTGACTATGGGCTGGCGCTGGTGCCTTCTAGTTATAAACCTAAGATTTGATTCCTAGTAGGAAGAGACAGTGAATATGTTCTGTCAAATGATATGTAACATGCAGCAGTCAAGTTACTTTTAAAGAGAAGAGCAGGACAGAGATGTCAATGGTCTGTCCATCACTCCCTTTAAAGAGGAAGTAGGGATCAGAGCATCCATGTCTTTTAGTAGAGACAAGGATGGACAGGATCAGGAATGAGGTGAGTAGAAGGAGACAGGAAGGAACAACTAGAGAAGACAGATTGAGATGGTTTGGACATGTTCAGAGGAGGGACAGTGGAGACATTGGTAGAAGAATGATCCTAGAGATGGAGCTACCAGGTAGGAGACAAAGAGGAGATTGATGGATGCAGTGAGGGAGGACATGGAGGTAGTTGGAGTTGGAGTAGTCAGAGGAGTCAAAATCAAAATCAAGTCAAAATCAAGACTAACAAGATAGTTAACAGTATTTTCTTAAGAGACAGATGTGATGATATTGAAGGTTAAAAATAAATCAGTATCTACAGATAAATAAGAAAACAACCAGCCTGTGTTAAACGTTAAATATTCCAACACATTTGTTCCAGTTGAAAACGGAAAGGAATCCATGTAATGTTTAGGAAACTTTCTTCCGAGGTGAGACATGTTTAGACTGAGACAGGTTTTCTCCACTCCTGGCAATTGTCATTGTGTGCTGGACATCTGTCCTGTGCTCTTTGCTTTGGGAAATGAGACAGACTAAGGTCAATGTTCGTCTGACGGATGAACAGAGAGTCAGAAGGAAATGAAGACGATGCCAGGGAAATGGAAGAGACGGCGGATTAAGAGGACTTTCCTCCCACTGCCCTCCTTTCTCTGGCAAACGTCAATAAGCATCTATAAGGGTTGACACTTCATCCCAGAGGCTCATACTAAAAAGTGGCCCTTAATCTGTTCAGGGGAAAATTAAACAATCTAGAGTGGGGACATGTTGTATCAGGGAAGGACCGTAGTGGTAGAGAAGAAGTCAGCGTTTGACGGGGACTGAAAGTTTTCTACTGTATCAGAAAAGGATGGTAACAGAGGAAAATAATGTAAAGTAATGTCTAAAAAAAGTGGATCCTACTCAGAATTCACACCATAAATATTTATTAGAAGGTTCCAGGTGCAGTTTTGTTGTGAATAGTGATGAAATATTCTAACCTTAGATTCTCAGGGGACGAGTTCCAAGGGAACTGGATGATGTACACAGGTACGATAATGAAAGTGACAGCCGTGCCTAAAGTGATTATTCTCTGTAACATTGACACCAAAACCAAAAAAAAAAAAAAAAAAAAAGGAAGAAAACGAATCATCGCAGCCATTTGAAACCTTGTTTCTTCCATTTCCCCTGTGTTGCACGATGCTGACATGAAAGAGTCTCTGGGGATCTGCTGGTATTAGTGTGGAGTAATCACCTGTATGTAAATCAGCTGACTGCAGTAATCACACCAGTGCAGTTCTTTGTCCACCAGGCTCAAAATAAATAATTGTTCTTCAGATCAAAACAGTTTTCTTCAATGGAGATCAACTTTAAACTCATCAGAAATTCACTGCATCTACAGCTAATGTGGTGAATGACTCTGTTGTTCTGATGTTACCATGTCCTTGTTCTTTGGGTCACAGAGAAGAATAGTTCATTGACTTCATTGAGAAGGATCATGGATGATGGTTAAAAAAATATAGTTAAAAAAAGTGTGATTTTCATGGAAAGTTTGATGGAAAAGACGAAACTGTCTGCATCAAAAAAAATCATAGTTATTTACTGTGATTTAAAAATAACATTTGGCTTTTGGCACACGGGCCTTAAGTTTGACACCCGTGTATAAAGTACTGCTTAGAATCCATTTTGTTCAGTGAAGAGGAAAAAACAGAGTAGGGAGTCATGTTGTTCGACGGTTGTCATCAATTAGCTACTCCATTGGTCTAGCGCCATCATGTGGAACCACCGCTTGTGAACCGACATATAATAGAAGAAACATTAAATAAAGAGGGGATTTTTTGGGTGAAAAAACATATTGTCTGAGAGATCGTATACTTTGGGAGTTGTCGTTGTACAGCCATCTTGTGCAGAAAATATCTGGGACTGTTGCCTTCACATTGAACTTTTTTATTTTTACGTTAGACAAGGTTATTCTTAGGAACTCATAAGTTGCACTTTAATATACTTTACCTATGTGTCATGTTTGGATGCAAGGTTAGATCTCACTCTTTGAGATGCGTGAGCTTTACACAGCACTGATTCAGTCGTTTTTTAGCAGACTTTTTTTTTTTATTTTATTTTTCATGCGAAGGATGAGACCACCATGGCTGTGACCTTGGCACACAGACTGACCAACGGAGGGAGAGGAAGTGAAAAACTGAGAGTGTGGAGTCAGGAATGGAAGACGTTTGCCAAAAAACTGAGCGTCATGGAAATGATATGGAAAATATATGGAGCGTGTAATTGAATGACGGGGGGAACTCACTCTTGGTGATCTTTGATGGACTGTAGAACATGACCTGATTTGTGTCCTCTCTCTGTCCCCCCCTGACTGTGATGTGACTGGGACACTCAGCTGTCTATTCTCCACTGGCAGCAGTTGGAAAGGTGGAAAACAGTGTGAAATACAGAGAGAAACATTGACTTAAATGTAAAAAAGGGGGTTTTATAAAGTCAAACTATGGTTGATTATTCACTGCAGCCTGTTGTTCCATGTTATCACAGGTGTAAGGGTTTGTCCCCCTCCCTGAAGTATGTTTACTGCCATCCTCCCCACCCTTACCACACCTTCAATTTCACTCTCAGCGAGGATTGGAAGTGTGTATGATTCCCTGCAGGGTTGGTATCAGATATAGATCAATGTTTGAGAACAGAGCTCCAGTGAGGAACCTTCAGCAGAAAGGCCCAAACACACTGTGTCTTCTCTTATTGTACCTTTTCCGCTTCATTAACCTTGACCATGTTGTGGAAACTATCAGATCAGGGAAGTTGTGAGAAGAGGCTTGAGCTTTAAGGTGAGTTGTGGGTAAGTTAGACTGGACTCTCCATGGACAAGGAATAGGAATAAAAATAGGAATAAAAAGGTGCTGAGTTATAAGACAATGGGTATTTAGGAAGGAGTTGTTTTACATTTATGTAGCACATCGTCTTATATAAATACCTTTACTTTGAAGAGATTGCAGTTCAAGAAAAACATTATAAAGTCTGCTAATGATTAACTGAGTATTAAAAATAAACCCAAGCAAGGACAAAGTAAGGGCTGGAGTAATGCCATACTTTAAAAAAATACGCTGATCTGTATTGTGATAATACTTTGGCCTTTTTTGCTGCAGAGTCATGGTTTACCTATCGGTGGCATAAAGAAGTTGTTCTCAACTGGTCTCACTCTGGGACACACATTTTCATTTGGTCATTAAGTCACAACCCACTCTCATAGAATTCAAACCAAGCAAATTCAATTTCTAAAAAAAAAAAAAAATTAGCCCTTGAAAAATCACTTCTTTTAACAAACTTATTTCACTCAGCAGAGCGTGCCTTTCAAAATAAGAGATTTTCTAAAATAAAACACATGCTCAACTGCAGATTCACTGTTTCACTGCGCTGTTTTTGACGCATTCAAAACGGGTCCACGACCCACCAGTTGAGAACCACTTATTTATATCACTATTTCATTTAGAACATTATCTTAAAAAATAAAACTTGTAGTAGACAAACTGTATAAACATTGGTGGTAGTTTATTGTTTTGATTTTAAAAGCATCTACTTTCCTTTTTCTAGAGATGATTCTAGTCCATCTGTTGTTTCAGTTTAAGCTAGCAGGGTCTCAGCAGAGATGTGTTCTGTGCAGCTCAGACTGATTAGCAGGAAATATGATGTGTCACTAAAACGGGAGAGCGAGTCAGAAAATATCAGGGTCATTTCTGACTCGTCATAAGTCACCAAAACTACAGCCTTTCCATTGTGAAAAAATGTTGCAAAAGAAAAAAGTCCACATAATGCCTGAAAATGTAAAGTTTCATTTCTGAACATTTATCACCAAAATAGAGCTGCATTTTATTTTAATTGATTGATTGATTCTGCAAAGTCAATTGTGTTCCAGATGGAATCTTTAAGTCACTTTTTAAATTGGTTTTCTTCTCATTCTGACGAGGTGTTATTCAGTTTAGTTTTTTATGTGTCCAATCAACAGCTCAGACGACCCCTAGAGGACGTAGATAGAAGGTATCTCATCTTCATCTTTATTTACAGGAAGTGTTTACATAGCCTATTTATATGTCAGGACTTAATGAGTATTTTGAGGAAAAAGTCTGTTCTTACTGTAAATACTCGGCTCCACTGCATTTATCATGATAAGTGGAGACCAGTGGGAAAATATATACATTTTCCTGAACCTCCTGCATTGGTAAGTTTCAAATTGATTTTGCTTATAAGCAATTTAAGAAATACAATTTGCAAACTTTGCGTTGCTGTGTCTGGCATTTCTTTTTCTATGGCATCGCTGAGGTTTTTTCTCCAATATATTGTGACTCAAAAAACAAACAAAAACATGGTTGTGTAGGCGGCTATAGATGGCAAAATAAAAAAGAAAAGGAGTTAGTCATTTTCTTCTTATTATTATTCATTATTTTGATAGTGTAGTTTTGCTCAGTGCTATTTTAATCAACCATGTAGTTTAAAATAATCAACCACATAGTTCATTTCAATTATTCTGGCAGTTTATTTCTCTTAATCCGCTAAGTTATTTGCATTAATCAGGTCGTTTCATTGTAGCTACTGTATTATTACTGTTTCCCTGTAATAAAGATTCACATATAATTAGTTTGATTAATTGCCCTGATCAACCAGGACGGTTCTGTTCCATAGTAATCAGGCTTGACTTAGTCACAGACTAATATGATATATATATATACGGTGACAGACATGCACATTAACATTAAATGGGTTATAAAATCATCTATATATGTTGGCAATTATTTTTATTATTCCTCGGTTGTTCATGCAGTTTGGAGAGAAAAATGTAAATAATTACATCTGCAGTCAGTAGAATATACTGTGCCTGGGACCTGAGTGTGTATTTAGGAGAGAATGGAAACACATTCTTCTGGGAATAAACACTTCTAACAAGACACGAGGAGCCCAGTCCAGTCCCGTCCAGTCCAGTCCAGTCCAGTCCAGTCTAGTCCAGTCCATAAAGGGTTTGTGTAAATATTGCCTTATTTGAGGTGTTAGGATGGAGGATCGAGTCTTGTTTTATTCCAAGGATCAGAGCCCTGGCATTTGGGTCTTAGACAGGACTTAGATGACACAGTGAAGGGTAATTTCCCAAAGCTGTCCATATGTCAAAAATACCCACACACACACACCCTGGTGGAGTCCAGACACCACCAGTGCGGGCCTGGCTGCTGCCCTCAGACTGATTGATGGAGTTTGAAACGGTGAAATTGCAGAAAAGGCAGATCTGGCCGCTGGATGTTTTCAGCAGTTACGTGATGTCAGCACAAACCCCCACGATGACTTTTGCTGTCGCTGGGATGCAATAGGTCTAAATGGTGCAATACAGGATGAGTGATGAGGTGTTGGGAGAAACAAAGCAAAAGAACAACTGAGGTGATGAAGAACACTGAGGCCCAACATGAGGATCTGTGGTGATAAACAGACAGATTTATAGAAACAATTAATTACTGGGGCAGAAACATTATCATTCAAGCAGAATTTGTTCCCAAGTTACTCATGGGAGCACAGCTAGAGGGCAGAAAGGACACGTCCCTGTCCTCTTCAGCTACTTTGCCAAGTCTGGATTCAAAAGGTCATCTGCGTTTTAAACATCTGCCAAAGGACACAACTGTGGACTGGACTGGTTCAGCTGCTGTGGGAGGGAGAAAGATACGTGATGTTAATGTTTAAAAAGGGACTAAACACTTAGATTTGCTACTAAAGGATATTGGACTAAAGGACATTGATGTAGAATTGATGTCAATTCTGACATAAGGACACAGGTCAGTTATAGTTGTGATTGTTGTGATTTGTCCCTCAATGCTTTTTACTTATTCAAGGCCACTTTGCTATGACTGCTTCTCCAAGGTCTGATCCCAAGTCAGCCTCAAGGTCCATCCTCTGTCTCACTATAAGTGCGATGAGTGAGGACGATCACTAACCCAACCAAGTTGGTCAATTTAAATGTTCGGGAAGTAATATATAAGTTAGACAGTCCAACACCTGGGGAGAAATGGGAGCGTTTTCAGAGGAGGAGACGTCTTTGATGTAAACTACGTGTTTATTTCACTGCCTTCATCTTCACCGAGGACCTTCATGTAAACTCTGTTCAACTGAATTCCTGCAGCTCATCTGGGTTAATAATTATACACAGCAGTCAGTACAGTATATTTTCCTCCCTGGTTAAGTGCTTTCTTTTGTCCTCTCTGCAGGGGTCTTGTCTCTGAACAGCACAGGCTGCACACTGTAATATTTATGTCCCAGAGTGGAACTGTTGACCCGGAGCATGTGGCGTGCATGTGTAATGTAGTGCAAGTAAATTTGTATTAAAAAGGTTTCATTTTATTGCCCCTTAGAGACAAACTTTCACCATAACTGTATTTTCTTGACTGTAAGTTACTTTTTCTTTGGCTACGTTGTGCCTCATCCTTAGGTGCAAACTATATATTAAAATATATAATTTTTACGTTTGTTATTCTCACACTGACAGCTGCCAGGGGGCACTCTAGGTTTGTGTACCAGTATCAGCTACATAGTTCTGTATGACTACATTTACATGTGCAATATTGTCTCACTGACAGATGCCAGGGGGCACTCTAGGCTTGTTTGCTAGTATCCACTACTTCTGTTCCACTGTCAATATACATATGCAATGTTGTCACACTGACAGCCTCTAGAGGGCACTCTAGGTTAGTGTACCAGTATCAGCGACTTCTGTATGAATTTAAATATTCATGTGCGATATTTTCACACTGAGAGCTGCTAGAGGGCACTCTACGCTAGTATACTAATTTTGGCTACTCCTGTACCGCTTTGAATTTACATTTTCGTTATTTTCACACTGACAGCCACTAGAGGGCACTCCATACTTGCGTACCAGCATCCGCAACTTCTTTTCCGCTTTAAATGTACGCGCGATATTTTCACGCAACAGCCACTAGAGGGCACTATTATGACTAAAACATATTTTTTATATTTTGTATATTTTTGCTGTTGCCACTTATTCTCCAAAACAACATATAGTCCAAAATAAAAAGTAAAGGCAGAGAGATGTTTAGCTGGACTCTGTTGATCAGTGTCAGTTATATGACGTAGCGTATTACCACACGGAAAATCCTCTGTTGACACTTGATGAGCTGCTGACGTCCTCTATGGTGAGAACACTGGGTCTCCAATACTCCAATACTGGGTCAATAAGTGAAAAGCTCCTCAGCTTCACCTCTGTGTGGTCTTTGGCTACAGAGTCAGTTGTGTCAGTTGCTCTAATCGCTCTCTATTGTTACTGGAGTTGTAGCAACACGCCTCTTCAGTCAGTCTCTCAGTGTCCCTCCTTTTAGAAGCGTCCATGTGCTCATGCACGGCCAGAGGTGATTAGCTGATTATTGAAGGGTGTGAATCATGGCTTTAAGCATGATGACGGTTTTCATAGATTCATCCCCTTGGAGTCAATACTCTTTTGTGAGGCTCTGTGTTCTGGACTGGAGCTGCTCTGACTCTTTCTGGACCTTCACTTCTCAGCAGGAGTCAAAAGGAGAGGAAAAACTGTCACTGCTACAACTTGCTGTGCCTCAGCAAGTTAGCTTTAACTTCTGATGCTACGTTGATGTCATTTGAGGGGACCAGGGGGGCTTCAGTGCTAATGTAATGGCAGGACCTGAGGAAAGATCTTTTTCAACAGCTTTTATTCTTTTTTTAGTTTTTAAAGTCGTCTGCTCTCATTAAGTGGACAAGTATTCAACTGCACTGACAAAGAAAGAATATTTGACCCATCATTTTTCTGGTGTGGGACTTATATCTTTTACTTTGATATCACATTCAGTAGATTGTTCTGACAAAAAATATAATAATTGTACAAATATTATTATGCAATTTAACATTTGTTATTACTTCTGCCTGTGACCCACGGAAAATGATCCACTTTTTGGTCGAGACCCACCAGTTTATTAGGTCTACCTTATAGTAATAGTAACTATAATAGTCTGTAGACAGAGAGATTTCAAATGAGGTTGGAAATACTGAGCTTTTACTTGTGAAAAGTATTTTTATGGCAAAGGGTTGCTAAAAAAATCTGCACAAAAATTCTGTGTGGATCTCATTTTAGAACCAGGTCTCACCTTTGTGGTACCAGAGGTGATCAACGTCTTTTCTATCTTCGGTCTTCATGCAGATAATCTACTATTCTTCACACACTGATGTATTCTGAAAATTCCTGGGCCTGTATAGTGGAGGCTCGTGTCTGTGCGTTTGTCTGCTGAAACCTTCCCCTCTGGGCCTCAGTGGGATGTGGAAAATAAGCAGCAGGCCGTTCAAACTGGCAAAACTGCTGAGTGATGGGCTTCCAACTGGGACTCGTGTGCCAAAGCAAAGAGACCTGAAGTGAATTCTAATATCATGCAATGGGCTGCGAAACTGGCCGCCCCACCGCTGCCGTCCTGCAGGAGGGGGCGCCGAGCACAGGATAATTAATAACCTTCAACTATTTATGTGGGACTTTGTCTCCGTCTGATTGTTCTTTTCCCCACGCAAAAAAACTCTAGCGTTCCCAGTCGCCGCCTCACGTCTAAACCGATCAATGGTCGCCCCTAAGACACGTGTCACAAACTGCAGCTCGTCTGCTGCAGTGTTCTGAAATTCAAATGAATGATTTTTGTTGCCGTCCGCCAAGGGCTTATAGTCGTGATGATAAACAGCCACGCAAAATGTTTGTCAGGTCTATTTCCTCCCTGCAGAAAACTTGGAAAACTCATGGAAGGGAGTTTTAACTGGATGTTCTCTTTGCTCCAGGAGAATCTGTGAGAATAAAAAAAGGACATGAGGTCAGCGGTCTCCTCCCGGACCCTGTGGGTTCTCCTGGTGCTGAGCTTGTTGGAAGGATCCTTGGAGGTAAACCTTTGTTAAAGCCTCCTTTTTCTCTCTTATCCATCACCGCACTTGCATGACAAATGACCCGATCCATGGATCTTGGGTGATTCTAATTAACTGCTGTAGGTGTGAAATCATTTCTGCTCTAATGATTTTCTGTTATCAGAAAAAGCCTGACGACCAACTCTTGGTTTTAAATTAATTACATTTCTGACACTTTAGGGCAATACAGTTTATATATATATACACATATATATATATATATATATATATATATATATATATATATATATATATAACCCTAACCTTCTACAGAGATGATGTTAGGAAATGTGATGGTGAGTTGAGTCAATATTGAACCATTGAGGATTTAAAGAGGACATTTAGGAACAATGTTTAGGGGAAGGCAGGAAGGAAGAGCTAGAGAACAGTGTCAGGAGTGATCTGTGATAGAAGAAGACAGCTAAGGTGAAGGGAGAGGGTCACAGGAAGGGTGTGAGACAAGGATGGACAGGATCAGGACTGAGGTGATTAGAGGGACAACACAGACAGGAAGGTTTGGAGACAAAGAAGCTAGAGAAGACAGATTGAAATGGTTTGGACATGTTCAGAGGAGGGACATTGGTAGAAGAATGATCCTAGAGACGGAGCTACCAGAGACGAGTCACTGTGGTAACCCCTAAAGCAGAGAGAGGCTGAAAGCGGAGAAGGAAGATGTGAGAAGTGAAAAGATAATAGAAATGAGCTGAGAATCACTAAACAGATTAACGTTTCCATTCATCTGAACTGACCTCCATGCAGTGATTTCTATTTCTGCAGCCTTCTGGTGTTTTGATTTCATTTCATCTGTGCTGCATCTAATTGGTTTAACTGCTGCTGAATGCTTTCAGCACTAATGCGATAAGTACAGATATGAATCGAGACATTTTTTATACCATGAAAAAAATTCCAGAATGGTAGCGACATTTTTTATTATGTTCTGAGCTGAAGTTTATTCATTTATCACTGCTCTCCACTGATCTTCGGGCAACAGTGTCAGCTGTGTTTCACGAGCTTTTATTTTGAATTTTTTTTTTTCTACTTTGACTCCAGTACCAGGACCAGTTCCTCTTCCATGTGTCCTATTTTCTTTTCCTTCCTATTTTCATCATCCAGCTCATCTGTTGATACTGGTGGTGGCCTGGTGGTCGTATGTATGACGTCATTTACTTCAATGTTTGGAGTGACATCATATGTACGGCTGCTAAACTGCTACATGAGACAGCAACATACCGTCATGACCGTCATGCCTCGACTCACACAGGTACGGTCTGTGTTTCTGCTCCGTCGGCCATTCCTCCACACTCCGTCAGGCCAAAGCAGAAGGTTTTCCACTCGATTATGATGGAGAATGTGAGGACAGTCTCCCAGGCAGGATGTCAAAACTCCCCAAAGTTCCTTCAAAGGCCTTTCCTCAGAAGTATTTGAAGCGAGTGGGAACAAAGTGATATCTTATCAGAAAAATAGTTTTAAATATTTATTTTAGTGGAGAACTCTTCTTTGATATAATGTTGCTTTGGAGAGAAAATAAAAGGACGAAAAACATCTATCACTGTCAACTGTGCTCAAACAGGAAGTATTTAAGGAAACAACATTCATCCTGTTGGCTTTGAAGGTTGACAAAATGTTTGGTTAATTTACCTCCAGTTCTAAAATGTTACATCTTGTAAGAAAGTATAACAGTTCACTGAATTTGAGCTTCTTCCCTTTTTACAAATTAAACATTTGTAAATTAAAATTTACAAGATACAAATCAGCTGATGGCTTTGTCATGACTATTTGTAGATGTAGCTATGCATCGTGCATTTATGAGTATTTGACGATATAATTTTGTTGAAAGGAATTGCTCAAAATTATTTGATGGGCTACAGTAACAAATGTTTTATCAGGTTCCACAGAATTCCCAGTTGTTTTTTTTCAAATTAAAATTTTATATTTCTAAATGACAAATGTGCAAATTACAGTTAAGTTCGTAAAATGACAAATCATTTTTAGTAAAATCAAAACGCAGGTTCACACCAATAACTACTGTATATGTAGATCAGCCTTGGATTGTTTTGTGATTTCTTTTACAGTGTCTCAAAATATGTCTCATAATTACGTCAACAAATGCATGGATTAATGATAATTAAATTTTTTTTTTACAAACAAAAATAACAAATATTTGAATATTTAAGAAAACACATACAAATCCAACTCAGTTCAGCAGCTCTGGTCCTGAACGTCCACTCTTCATCCAGGTCTAAGGTCCATGTCTGCCTCCCGTCTCCTCTCATTTGTCTCGCATCTACAGCACAGGGTTACAACAGACGCCGTCACAGAGCCATCAGTCAGACCGGGACAGAACAGGACAGAAACATCGAATCAGTCAGTGAGCCCAAGTCAATACCACTGTCTCCAGCTGTCCAACAAAGGCCACCCCGACAACAGAAGTGGTGAGAAATCCAAACGGTTTTAAAGCCTTTAAGTCAGGATTGATTAGATGCGGTGAGCGTCACAATAAGAGGGTGAGAGCAGCGCTGTTGATGGAAATGATGGTGGTTTCATTTGAAGTTCAAGGGCTTCAAGCTTGTTTTCATTATAACACAAACACAAACACAAACTGAACTGCATTTCCAAAAGTTGGAGAAGTTAGAATTGGTTTTTACTCCAGAGATTATCATAATAAAAGCAGCAGAACTGATAAGTCTGACACAGAAGAAGAATTAGTTTCCCCTTCTGTCTGCTTATCAGGGGTCGTCACAAAGTCTTTTTACGACAAAATCTAAACTGGGTTCATGTCTGCATCAAAATGAAATGTATTTCCTACACAAAACCAAGTGGGACAAAGATAAAAGAATATATAAGGAAGTGTCTATACGTCAGAAGGACATGGGGTTTTGTTCTCTTTTCAAAGGTATGTCCTGTGGAATTTTGTGGGACGGACTTCTCTGCTGGGCCGAGACACCAGCGGGGACGTTTCTAACTCAAAACTGTCCAGATCCTCATGGACTGAACACAACTGGTAAGGAAGGGTCCTCATGTCTTATTGCATTGTGTACTTTCCAGGAGACTGAACGTAACTTTAACATCGACGTGCTCTAAATACATATCTGGGTAAAATGTGTATATATATATTATTTATTTACAGGGATATGTTGCCCAAGATTACTGTAATTTACAGTTGTGATGAGTTTATCATTAAATTCCTTAAGATGCTGAAATTCTCCTCTTATCTGGTACTTTTGTTCCAAGACCTACGTCAAGATGGGACAAAAATCGCAAATTAGAGTCAAAATAGTCTAGATTTACCCATTACAAACAGCTCCTCCCTAGACAGTATCAGCCTTTTCCCCACAACTATATGACAGTAGAGTTCAAAGTATCAAACAGCTACCAATGAACAGAAACTACATTTCTGAATAGATGGGACGTAGTCGTGGAGACTCAGATTGGACACCACTTATTTACATTCCAATCCCTAAGATAATCTGATGATCAGGAAAATTAAATGTCTTTTTTAATTCCAAGCCTAAAATACGATCATAAAATAGTTTAACAGCTTGTAACGTAGTTATTTTGCTTCCTCCAAAAATGCAGAACAAATAAAACAAAATTAAAAAGGAGTGAAAATGTCCCCACTGAGGGTTGAATGAACTCCGCCTCCCCGCCTTCTCACTACATCTACTGCAGCTGTTAGAGGACAGCAGTGTAATTAGATTTAGGTGATGTAATGTGATGAAGACGAGGGGTAACAGAGAGGACAGGGCGAACGTTGTAAGTCTTTTCTTTTTTTTCCCCTTTTCTAAAAGCAGGGATTAGACCAAAGCCAGAGATGGATGAGGAGAGAGAGAATGTAAAGAAAAGAGAACAATCAGGTGTTTTTATATGAAAAATCCCATCAGGAATTTTCTCCAAACTGCCTTGACATCAAGAGTCCCCCATTCTGAGACCGCTGCTGGTTTTGGGGGATTTGGACAAGATGCACGGGTAGAAATGCTCACCATCTGATGAGGTGTTGGAGAAGAGCAGGCAGTCGTGCTCCGGTTGCTGTTGTCAGGAATAATGTGATTTTATTTTTAGCCTCGTCATGGAGCTCAAGTACATGTGGTTTGGAGCTCGAGAAATTTCTTTTCTCTTCCAGTTTCCAGAAAATTATTCAACATCTTTCAGTTAAATGTTTGATGCCGTGCGCCAGGTGTGATTAATCACTGCTGCCCCGCAAAGCTACTATTCTGGGTTGAATGAATTGGTGTGGAAAACGCGGATGCGGCCAATGAGTGAACCCTGTAATCCAATACAATAAACAAACCCGGAGGTTAAACACCGGTTTATTGGAATAAGCTAACGACTCATTTATTTTTTTTTTCTATTATTTTACAGAAAAAGTGACGAAATATTGTGACAAATCAGGGAACTGGGTGGAGACTGGCTCCGCCTGTCAGACCGAGTCGCTGGACAAATTAGAGGTAAATGGAAATGATGATTTGTAGTTTAAAACTAATGAAGCTCAGCCTTGTTACAGTGTCCACCTGTGTTCTGTTAAACACTCTTTTCTTTCCAACGTAACTTCTCGAAGGGCGCGATGGGAGAGTTCCCTGAAGATGCAGCTGAAGTCGACAGAGTTGAACTGGAGAATGAAAAGAAGTGCAGGGAGAAAATGAAGCGAGATCCTCAATATAGTGGACCTGGTATTTTCTTTGCTATTGAAGCGTTTGAAGAAAACGGAGAAGTTGACATGCAGTGAGATAAGCTATGACGCCTCTGCCGTAGGTCTGCACTGCAGCCGTATGTGGGATGGCCGGCTGTGCTGGGACGACACACCGGCCGGTACCACCACTTCCCAAAACTGTCCCAGTTATTTTGAGGACGTAAACCCCACGGGTGAGCAGCAAGAGTTTGATTTTCTCACCCTGACATTAAGACTTTGCCTCAAATCCTCGTGTTGAGTGAAACTCTATCACATAATTATTCTTTCCAGAGAAAGTAACAAAGTACTGCGGCGAGGACGGTCAGTGGTTTCACCATCCAGAGAGCAACGGGATTGGGAGCAACTACACACTTTGTGCAACTTCGTTTGAGAAGAGACACAGCAGAGTAATATTTCCCCTCCATTTGTGACCAAATCCCATCATAGATTAAATCCACAGGGTCACTTCAACACAAAGATCCAAAGATGTCACCAAGTAGCACATCATTTTATACAGTGACCATCGCAACTTCAAAATCCAAACAGAGAAGAGACAAATACTATGAAGGATTCTGAAATATACTGTATATATAGATATATATATATATATATATAAATATTATATATATATGTATATATATATTTATTTTTTTTA